>JAAEAF010000794.1:0-12630 GCA_011037195.1 Triatoma infestans
CAACATGATGTGCATTTGCATCACAACCTATAATTATAGGTGTGTTGCTGGACTCCGTAAACCGTACCAAATCTACTAATTCCTGCGGAGGGGGAGAGGGATGATCATAGGGGAAATAGGCCGAGGCCACCACTACATCAAGACGTCGGCCACCAATCCCCAGACCAACCCTCACCGCCACTGGATCCCTAGAATAAAACTGTCTGAGCAGAACGGCGCCGACACATCTCTACTAACGCAAATACATGCTCTAGGGGTGTCCCCGCCATCCGCAACAAACAACCTGCCATTGACCGCACTCAAACCTCGAACCAATCCTTTATAAGCATAGGGTTCTTGGATAAGTGTAAAATATGTATGCAACCCAGCAATAGAGAGGCACAAATTAGCCGTGGCATCTTTGCTATGCTGCAAGTTTCCGATGCTACACGGACGGTTCCAGGATGGATGGTAGGTCTGGGGCTGCCGTCTATTTTGAGACGGGAGACCATTTGGTAGCGCCTCTTGGTTTTCCAGGCTGAGGTTTATGCAATTCTTTGATGTATTTTGGATGAGAGGGTGCGTAACACTAATTTAAAAGGAGTTTGTATCTGCTCGGACAGCCAGGCTGCGTTGAAGGCGCTTAATTCATGTGTCTTCATTTCCAGATTGGTGTTGGAATGTTCTAAAAGACTGGAAGATCTTTCTTCATTGAAGGATGTGCTTCTGGTCTGGGTTCCAGGTCATATGGGAATCTTTGGGAATGAGGAGGTGGATAGTTTGCCAAATTACGTGCCTCTCTCCCTTTCATTGGTCCAGAGCCTGCTGTTGGTGTGTCTTCTGGCACATGTTTGTCGGGCTTTCAGACGTGGATGACCTCACAGCACTCATCCTTATGGATGAGTGCAGTGGGTTGTCGGCAGTCTAAAATGCTCATTGGGGGCCCGGACGGAGCTTTGAGTCGTGGGGTCCGATGTCTTTCACGGACCTCCCTCAGGTATCTGGTTGGATTCCTCACTGGGCATTGTGGTTTAAGGAGACATCTCTATACAATGGGACTCATGCCTGACCCCTTTTGTAGAGTTTGTGAGACTGAGGAGGAAACACCCATGCATCTGATGACGAATTGTTTGGGTTGTGAGGAGATTAGGTTTAGGACCTTCGGCCGGAATAGGATATCGGTAGAGGATCTTAAGCTGTGTCCTTTTAAGGTTCGGTCTGTGGTGAAACTTAGATGGTTAAAACCTGGGCCTGGATTTTCGTTCTAGTCCCAGTGGTAGTTATTCTTTAGGGGTAGCTTATGGGCCCTTGGAGGCTTTGGATAGCGTAGGGTTTGCCCTCCCCTTCTGTGAATAATAATAATAATATGCTGCAAGTTAACCTGAACCATTTCTACCCTGTCAATCATAGTAATAGTCAACTAATGTAAGAAATGGAACTTCTGACAAACTTGATAGCAGGCAGGAACAGAAATAAATAATAATAAAATAAATAAATAAATAAAAAATAATAATAAAAAATAAACAATAATAAAAAATAAACAATAATAAAAAATAAATAAATAAGTAAATAAACAAATAAATAAATATAAATAAATAAATAATAATAATTAAAAAAAATAAATAAATAAACAAACAAATAAATATAAATAAAAAAAATAAAAATACCTGCTTACATATCTCTCCTTTTTCCTTTGACCACGTTTCAGAAATCGCTGCAGGAGGACAAGTCCTCCGCGGCTCCTCCTGACACGTTCTCCTCCAGAAGCAAGTCTTCCCTACCTCTGGATATTTTTCCAGATTCCCACCCATTAGTGCATCCAGGCCCTGGTCACCCGACTCTGGATGTACAGAGGAATTACCCCCAAATAACCATTAAGTAAAGTGCTAGTTCCGTTTGAGGAATTTTGACTGCTGACCTACTGTCGGATCCCATGGTGATACCTAAACCGAATATCAAGTTTGAACTTTCTACCATTTTCGTTTTTGAGCTATGCTGTTCACACACTATTTTCTAAAAACCACTTTTTTGATTCAGGGGACCTCAAAACGAATATTTTCGGTGAAAACTCGATTTCGAAAATTTGACACGATTACAATACTTCCTCTTACTAGGAGTAAGAGAAAGTAAAATTACACTGCCATAGACAGGAAAAAATCTGATACTCATACGACTTCCTCTTATTAATACAATCAAGTATAAAATGAATGACAATCTTTAAACTTAAATTTTACTCATATCTCCCAAAATAGATCATAGAGGTGGTTGATAGGCTAAGTACCCAGAAAGGCAGGCGGTAGAAGTAATTAAATTGAGTCCAGAACGAGAGAGCGAATAATATTGACCAACTCTCAATTAACATTTGAAATTTAATACAATTACGCCCCCTGAAATACATGTGCATATCCCTCAAGCTAGCTATTCCATGTAGTGTAAGCATATTAGTTTATAACAATTTCAAATACTGATATTTATTATTTATTTCCATTGATCAATTGCATGTCAAATTAAGAACTATTTTCAGCTCTATATCGTTCGATGAAAGGAAAAGACCTTCAGTTTATCCTTACATATCCGCACGGTGTATCTTCACATATCTCCTCATAATACTTGCGCATCCTGCTAGCGGTTCGCGAATTAAACTAAAAATAAGTACAAACAAATTAACTACACTATAATAACTAATAATCACCACATTTGCATTGTAAAAAGTTTGTAATTGAATAAATATATTGAATATTTGGCTGGGTATCTTCCGGTATTTTATTTATCCGTCGTAGCATGCACATTCCTTTTGTTCCTGACCGGTTTCGGATTTTCACCCACCGTCAGAGCAAATTCACCAACTTCGCATAGAGAGTTCACTTCAACGCAATGTTTCTGAATTTGTTCAAATACCTGCAATTAATTTATCTACTAAATATGTTTATATTAAATTTTGGTTTGTATCGAGTCACTTTTTACGAGCCATTTTGAAAAAAAAATAATTCAATTCTGACAGTAATAGAAGAGCTTACTTCGTTGTAGGAATACTACTGCACAGCCTACATAAACCATTGGTTGCTTATCAGTTATTGCCTCGCCATGCCTATGTTGCCAAAGCCAATTACTTCTCCGTCAGCAACACCTAACCTAGCCTAGAAGTGTTTGATCCTCTCATCACTACGTGATAAAATGGAGATTATACATCGTGTACGGCAACAGTCGTTCACCAAGCAGTGTGGTCGACTATCATCCTGGCTATACCATCAAGATGGCAAAGCTCAATCTCTTGAGCAGTGTTCGCTGAAGGAGATGTTCAAGGGCAACGCTCAATCTCTCAGGCAGCGTACGCTCGAGAAGAAGACATTCCATCGAGAGCAACGCTCACACACTCAAGCAGCGTTGGCTCCAGAAGAAAATGCTTGTAGTTTAGTATACACGTCTATCATGAGGAGGTTGTATACACGCCTCTCTTGTATTCTACAGGTTACCGCAGGCCCATACAAGTCTACATTATCTCTCAAATTTTCCATGCCAAAAAATTGGACGGTTCGCTGGTAAAGAGACCGAGGAACCGTTAGCGGCAGACAAAAGACGAGGCCAACTCTATTGTAAGAAAGTTCGGTGCTCTATTGTGCTCTATTGTCCGCAAGGGATTGAGGTTCGCTCAATAAGTCTTTCAACGCGTCACATCGTTATTTTCAAGGAGAGTTCTACGCTATCTCTCTAAGCTCTATTTATGTGTTAAGATTTATATCTAATCATTAAAATAGTTGTCTTTAAGTATGGTTAAATTCTAATTTCTGATTCTCTCTCTAAGTACTTGTCATTATCTAAATCAATTCCAATAAAAATATTTCTTGAATTGAATAAAACACCTCCGTGCCTTGCTACGTTAGCTTGTTATATAGAACAGCTACCAACAACATATGACACCACCTTACCTTCTAATATATACTAATATTATATAGGAGGAAGCACCATAAATTGTATTGAAGATTTACTATAGAGAAATGTTCCCCAGAAAAGACAAACATTCAAAAAAATTCAATTTTCTCTGGAAAATGTTTCAAAGAAAAGTGATAGTGGCTCAAAGGACATTAGAAACTGTATTTTTTGTTTTGAAAATATAACAAGACGAAATACGTTTTCTTAGCAGGAGTAACAGAAAGTAATAATGGAAGATAGAAGATAGTACTCTCTACCACCTCCTTAAGCAAGTAAGAAGAACTGCCCGCACCAGATTGGATTTAACAGAAGAACGATATTAAGAAAAATGACAGAGAAGAATAGGCGAATGAGACTAGGAGAAGAAGAAAACTGATGGTAGACGAAAGAGCGTAGGTCAGGAATTAAGGAGGGAAAAAAACAATAGAATTTTAGAACAGTCTTGAAGAGGCAAAACAAACTACAGTATATTGTGAAATTGGTTTCTAAGGATGTTTGCAGAAGACTTATTAAACCAAATATTAAGTTGAAGATTCATGGAAGAAAATTCTTGTGATTATATGATCAATGTGCTTATCCTATATACACGTCTTTTAGTTATAATGTTTGCATTGCTAATATAAAACAAAAACCTTAGCCGCAACAGCTCATAACATTGGCGCAACCATTACAGACGGCGATTTTATAGCTAATGTATGTGAAATCATTTATGATCACAGTTTTCAAAACATTTCCCTATATATTCAAATAGTTATCCTTAAAATAACTGAGACATCGCTAATCATGGTCCAGAACAAAAAAAAAATGTCGACAGGATAAAGAAAAAAAAAATTGCATCGAACTTGACCTATTTATAAAAGACTAATACCATGGAATGAAAACTTTCTGTTAAACCTTCAAAGATAGTTTGATCAAAATTGAAATCAAAGAATATTCTGAAAATATGGTTGGGGAAATTTTCAAGATATTAAAAAAGAAAAGAAAATAGGAATAAGTGAAAGTAATTATCAAATTGAAGAATCTTCCAATTCGGAATTAAAAGAAAGATTTAATTTCTGAAGATAAAATCTGGCCCCTAGGCGAATCCATCTGGGATGGTGTTTGAATGTAGCCATCCAAATATTAGGATGGGATTGACTTCTATTGACGAACAAAATCGATACAAAAAAGGAAGAGATTTTGAAGTTTTTATGAATAGTAGAATTGGATACATACTAGGGAGCATTTACTATTTTTCTGAGGATTTTTGACAGTAGGGATTGGATTCGCTGATTTGATCGTATACGTAATAACACTCCTGAAGTCCACAAAAGATCTAATGGTGTAATAAATTACAATACTCTCTTGTTTTCTAAAGTCTGTCAAGAAGTTTGGAGAGAATTAATAGAAACAATTTACAAAAGTGGCGATTGGTTTCGAGCCTTTCTTGTCTAGATGTGGGTTCCAATTAAGTTTTTGTCAAGGATTAGTCGAAGCTAATTTAATCTGCCAACGTTGAGATAGGTATCAGGTTAATGTCAATGCGTGGTAGGATTTTAGATTATAGAGTGAATGTTATGTACTTGTACTTGCATTATGTATTGTTTTATGTAATTTATATAACTTGTTTTCATTTATTTTTAATCTCTATTCTTTCAGGAAAAGTGATGTAGGACTGTAGTAAACGGTGAGCAACGACAGGATCAGGATTTGGAAAGAGGACTGCGGTGATAGAATTTGGTGATGCAAAATATCTCACTGTAAAGGGAAAATAGAAGAGGTCCAAGAATAGATCCTTGGGGAACGCCTGCAGGTAGTATAGGAGAGTAGGCATAATTCATACGAAAATATCACTCAGAAAGATGGATTCGAAGAACAAGATAAATTAAGCGCTACTGTGCCAAGAGTTTAAAAAATACAAACAAAAATTAAAGATGAAAACATACCAATCAAATTGCATTTTAAAGTTTCGTTTACATCACTTGCAGCCGACTTAAACTAAAAGTCAGCTGTACAGCAGTCGTTTTATTTCCTCCATGTTCATGCTGCTATGTGTTTAAATTTGATTTCCATCGTTTATAATTTGTTTTCCTTTATTTTTATTGTTTTAATAAAATGTATCAAGTTTAAATTAATGCAGTCAGCTGCGGCTTTTGCATAAACTTAGATTAGATTGTAAACAGTAGATAGTAAGGACGCAGTGCAGTGGCCCCCTCCAAAAAAAAAATAATTAAATTGAATAATTGCAAATTTAAACTATAACTTCAGTGGTTTAATTTAAACTAAACATTAAAATGCAACTATATTTTATCCTAATGCTCAAAAATGAATAAAATAATATTGATTATAATTAGAGTTCTATTTGTCAATTAAGGTGTAACTGTGTGGATATATCCATTAACTACCCATTCTATCTCTAAATTCACATCACTAGTGATTAACATTTTCAATATGTCAGTCTTAATAAGATGGCTAAACTGCATGCCGGCAATATGTATTTACATTAATTTGAAAAGCAAATTTATCAACTGCAAGCATATATTACGTCCAAGTGTTTTGAAATTTGAAATAGGTTTAATTTAAACATCCCTGGGCGTTATAGTTACAAAAAGCCTATTTGGTGGATGGAAATCAAATCATTCAATTTAATCCATTAACTTTGAACGATCAAATTTATGTAGTTCTAAATTGAATAGATTTGATTACCTTATGGATCTGTGAATCATTTTCATAACGGATTAATATTGAAGTTGGGAATATTACCTTGAGGTACCGATAATGCCAAAAAGATATTTTTCGATTTAAATGGAAGCAAATCGACATAGTATAGATATACATATATAACTAAACTGTTAAGTAGTACTATAAATAAGTTTATTTCTTCATGGAATTGGAGGTTTATTAGGTTTTTATATGAGTTGGATCAAGTTTGGATGAATGATCCAAATATGTTCAGAAACATAACTCAGCTCAAAATGCTCATTTGTGCAATTAACTTAAAGAAATAATTTCGAAGCCTTCGGAGAAATCCGGTCTGATTCTTTAATAAGTGTAATAAAAATGAAAACTGGGCAAATAGATCATGTAAATTAATTTCATTTTGATAAAAATTAGAAATGTAAAGAAAATTTTTGAATTAAAAAAAAAAAAATGATTAATTAGAGAATTGGATAAATATGGGAATGTCGTGAAAATGTTTCACGCTCGATTTTTACTTTCTCTGACTCCTAGTAAGAGGAAGTATTGTAATCGTGTCACATTTTCGATATCAAGTTTTCACCGGAAATATCCGTTTGAGGTCCCCTGAGTCCAAAAAAAGTGGTTTTTAAGCAAATGGTATTTGTGTGTGTGTGTGTGTGTGTGTGTGTGTGTGTGTCGATGTTGTGAAACAGATAGCTCAAAACGACAACCGTAGTAGAAAGTTGAAACTGATATCTGTCTTAGCATGATCCTGGCAAGTACCACTTTACTTGTAGGTTTTTTTACTTTTTGCAATTTTCTCAAAAATGGCTCCAACGATTTTTTTCAAACTTGGTATATCAACTACACATACAAAGAGCTACAACTTTTATTTGAAACATTTCTCTGGGAAAATTCATTTAAGGGCACTTATGGGGGAGAGGTGGGGTTAGGTTTTCCATCTAAAGTGCTATTTCAGTTTATTAAACAATTCTAACATCTAAATAATGTTAATAAGAATTAAATATGTTGTTGAAATTTCGAGTTTGATAAAAATCGGATAACCGGAAGTGCGTTTACTTTACCACTTTACTAAATGATTTTTTCACTTTTTCACGATTTTCCCAAAAATGGCTGCGACGATTTTCTTTAAACATGATATATTAATACTCATACAAAGAGCTACAACTTTTATTTAAAACATTTCTCTAGGAAAATTCATTTAATAGCACTTTTAGGGGAGGGTGAGGTTATGTTTTTCTCTTAAGTGCGATCATAGTTGATTATACAATGCTATCATAAAAACAAAATTAATTAGAAATAAATGGATGGGGAAAATTCAGAGTTTCAAGAAAATTAGTTAACCGGAAGTGGGCTTTTACTGAACAGTTTTTCAGTTTTCGTTGTATTTGAATTAATTTGGTACACAAACTATAAAATTTGTCAATTATAATTTTGACAACTGGAGTAAGAGAAAGTTGTGTGAGTGTTTCACACCAGATTTTTTATTATATTATAAACGGTGACATTTTAACACGTATTTTCCCACTTTTTTTCGAAACTATGCAGGAAAGAAAAATTCAAGTACCATCACACTTATTATTATTATTATTATTATTATTATTTGTCTGTGGGGAGGGACCAAACCTTACTGAGCCCATAAAGCTACCTCAAGAAAAACAACAACAAACCGGGTCTAGAACAAATATCCAGACCCGGATCTAATCCATCCGGGTGGAGGATCTAATCCATCTAAGATTCACCGCAGTCCGAATAAATCGGACAATAACCTTAGGGGAAAATAGCCTAAGCTCTTCCACAGACATCCTATTCCAACCAAAGGTCCTGTACCTAATTTCCTCACAACAACCCAGTTTTAAGATGGATGGGTGTTCCCTCCTCTGTCTCACAAACTTTACAAAATGGATCCGGCATGAGCCCCATTCCGTAGAGATGTCTCCTAAAAACCACAATGTCCAGTGGTTGAAGGGATCCAAGCAGATGCCTGAGAGAGCACCGTGAAAGACACAGCAACGTCTCACTAACAGCCCTGTCTGGACCACCCACGGCTGCTATCACACTTACTATTTTCAAGGATTCCAAAATAAGTGTCAAGATTTCGATCTAATTTTTTCTTATTTCATATTTGGCCACCGTTTTTTTTTTTTTAACGAATTCTATAAAAAAAAAAAAATGTTGCTTTTTCTTACTCCGAATAAGAAAAATTCAAAAAAAGTTTTTTCTATATTGAATTTTCACCGGAATACATGTTTTGAGGTCCCCTGAGTAAGAAAAAAATACGTTTTTAGCGAAAGTTTGTCTGTGTGTTAATCAAATATTTCAAAAAAGAAAAATCACAGAAGTTAGAACTTGATATTCAATTTAAGTACTACCACCGTATCAGATACGAAGTTTTCTGGCAAAATCCATCAACCGGAAGTGAGATTTCACTGAATGATTGGCTTTTCAGTTTTTCGACGAAAAATTTTTTTTAGGAGAAATATACAAAATTTGAGCTGACAAAATTTCGTCATTTTATATTATAATTTTACTAACAAGAAGTAAGGAGAAAGTTGAATGAATCATTGGAGTTATTCAAATTTTGAAACATAAAAATTTTTGTTTTAATTTTATTGAGTATTTTTTTTTTTTTTTTTTTTTAAACAAATCAATTACAAAATAACTGTTAACCAAAAAATATAAACTGAACAAATTTAAATTCTACTCTTCTAAATACTTTTCTGCAACATTTATTTGTGAGATACTGTTGTCCAAT
Source organism: Triatoma infestans (assembly GCA_011037195.1). Taxonomy (NCBI): domain Eukaryota; kingdom Metazoa; phylum Arthropoda; class Insecta; order Hemiptera; family Reduviidae; genus Triatoma; species Triatoma infestans. The sequence continues at coordinate 9,344 of JAAEAF010000794.1, forward strand.
TTATTGTTAAAGAAAAGGCCAATGTGTATGAATTGTTATTCAATGAATAAAGTGGGGGTTCTTGAAGCTGCACGAAGAAAAGTTGAACTTTATCTTAATAGGACTTGTCCATCTTGGTCGACAATTTTACGTGTGATGATGCGCAAATTTCATTCCCTCTACAAAATGTCTACCCAGATGAGATATCGTTAATGAACAATAAAACTTTTTTTCTTCGTCAAATTAGTAGAATTTCAAGTACTAAGCGGAGAGATAGTGCTGCTAATTTTGAAATCGTATAACATCTGCCCTATTCCATACATATGGTTCGACAAAAGAGGCCTGGAGATTTTGGGTATTGATTAAAATATTTAGCATTTATATACAGGTTTTTGCAAGACGCGACAATGGGTAGAAGAATAGTCCCCACAGATCCAGGCTAGTGACTGGCCATGGGGAAATTAAGGGAAAGTGGTATGAGATGGGTTTGGTAAGTGATGGTTGCTGTCGTTGCGGTGAATTGGTGACCGCCGAACATATTATTTTTGAGTGCATTTGTTATGAGGATCTCCGGGCAAAATTATGGAGTGCTATAGGCTATCATGTTCGCATTGATAATGATACACTAACCCTGTTGCTGGAAAATCTTAGTGCATACGATGCCTTTAAAAAGTTTGCAGAAGAGGCTCTAAGACGTGGTACACTGTGGGGAGATTTTCGAGGCTAGGCGGAGTGTAAGTGGGAATATTAGTAATTTATTGGATGACTGTGGCTTGAATGACTTAGATTGGGTAGTTATCGAGTTTTTAGCGGGCCTCTCAGGAATATCGAGTACTGAGAGGTCAATTAGAATAGGATTTTTGTCTGCATGCGTGAAGTATGAATGTATTTATTGTGTGAATGAGTATGAATGCGATGCAGTTTGTAGCTTGTTAGCTTGTTTTGCTATGGTAGCATAAATTCTTTATAATTTAGGAAAGGTACCTTGTTGTGCCCTTCCCTCATATATTCTTGCTTGGGAAACATTCTTGTTTCGGGATCATTGTGGATGAAGAATAATCACTGGGCTGTTATGAGCGAGAGCTCGGGAACAGCACATACGGTGTGCGCGTAAAATAAAAAAAATAAAAAATTTAGCATTTATAGGGAATGTTTTTATACTCTACTTGTGTTATTATAAATAAAAGTTTTGAGTGTGACTATGTAAATTTACGAATAGTGGATTCTTAAATACATGGAATTTCCAAATTACAGAAGTCAAGCAATAGATTTCGATAAATGGGTGTGCGCCTAAAATTAAATTAATATCAGTATGTTTACAATGCAACATTGATGGCAGGCACATATCTTCATTAATTTTTTTTTTTTGTTTCTTAATTGAAGTTCTCAACACGCTTATTTAAAAATGTATTTCTACCATGCCTGTGAGATTGTAGTGGAATAAATATGGTGAAGCAGTTAAGATGAAAATGAAGATACGCGTCTTCTACCAATGTTGCATTACCTCACTTTTACGACACATTTTTATATTTACGAACTGTTTGCGCAGCATTTTCACGATGGTAGTGCTTGTTACAGCTGATATTGGCAACATTCACTTCCAATGGCTAGTATGGCAAATTTATTCAACAAAGGCTTGATATTCCAGCTCATAATGCTCATAAATGCAATTAACTTAAAGAAAGAATTTCAAAGCCTTCGAAAAAAAATCCAATCTGTTTCTTTAACGATTTCAATCAATGAAAACTGGACCACTAGGTACTTGCTGGTGGAAATTAACTAAAAACGTAGATGTTGAATTTTGTTGTTTGTTTTCTGATAAATAACATATTCTGTACCTAAATAATTTGAATTAATTATTCTTTCTCTTCGCTGATTATTCATAACAATATTTTATTGTTACAAAATGAAAACTAGCGGATCTCTTCTGAGTTGTTACTCTCAAAAATTTTCGATGATCAAATCTTGAATAGAAACATCATCAACTTCGTTAAGGCAGATCAGAGACTTCAGTTGATCTTCTAAAGTCGAAATTTCCTTGCCTAGATTTTGCAAAACACCCCTCCGTTTCACTATAATTTCTGAATGAGAATCAATCCAACAACAACAACTCGCATATAAATATATATATACCCGGCACATTTGAACCCAACCGTAATTCATACATACAGATAATATGTGTTCAGTAGCATTCATATTTTCAATTTTAAATCGCCCAGTAAAGATGTTTTAAATTCAACTGAATTACTTCTAAAGTAATCATCATGTTTTTTGCTTATATGAATTAAAAGTTTAACACAATTAAGAGTTTTAAGTCCTTTTAAAATTTTCGTAACACAGGATCTTTTACAATGACTCTGTTATCTTCTATATAACGTTAATTAGAATTAAATATGGTGTTAAAATTCCTGAATTTTTCACACGAATTTCTTGGACTTTTTACATTCTCTTACTTCCCTAGTAAGAAGAAGAAGTACTGTAATCGTGACAAATTTCACCGGAAATCGAGTTACACCGGAAATGTCCGTTTTGAGGTTCTCTGAGTCCAAAAAAAGTGTATTTAAAAAATGGCAATGAACACCATTGCTCAAAATCCCCAAAAAAATCATAGAAAGTTCAAACTTGATATTCCTTTCCTGAAGGGGTCTCGAAATAAGTTATGGTCAAAATTCCTCAACCGGAAGTACCACTTTACTGAATAGTTTTTTTTTTTTACATTTTTCCGATTTTTTCGAAAATGGCTCCAACATTTATTTGTAACATTTCTCCAGAAAAAACCTCATTTAAGGGCACTTTTGGAGGAAGAGTGCGGTTAGGTTTTCCTCTAAAGTGCTATTTTATTTTATTACATAATTCTATCATCTAAATAATATTAAAATTAAAATTAAATGTTTTGTTAAAATTCCGTGTTTAAAGAAAATCGGATGTCCGGGAATTGTGTTTTTACAGAAAAATATTTTTCAGTTTTCTACAATTTTCTCTAAAACCGTTCCAATGATTTTCTTCAAACTAAGTATGTGAACTGCTCATATAAAGAGCTACAATTTTTTATTTGAAACATTTCTCCGGAAAAATTCATTTAAAAGAGGTTTTTGGGTGAGAGATGGTGTTATGTTTTTGTTTTTTTTTCCTAAAGTGTTATCTTATTTGATTATACAATTTTACCATCAAGACAGAATTAATTACAAATAAATAGATTGCCAAAATTCCGAGTTGCAAACAAAATTATTAAACCGGAAGTATGTTTTTACTGAACAGTTTTTTTTTTTTTTTTTTGCGATTTTTACTTTCTCTTACTCCTAGTAAGA
>JAAEAF010000794.1:16728-175677 GCA_011037195.1 Triatoma infestans
TTGACACGATTACAATACTTCCTCTTACTAGGAGTAAGAGAAAGTAAAATATGTTATATTGTGCATAAAAATAACAAAATTTAACTATTATGTGTTGGCAGAGGTTTTCCTCACTTCTTATCAGATTTTTGAATTTCGTCAGAGACGAAACATCTTAATTGAGTTTGTGAATGATATAAAACAAATATGAAAAAAACGTGTTCATTTAAACTTGATATGCCTTTGTGGTATATGACAAAGGGGATGCAACAGGGTTTCGATAAAATCAAACTTGATCAATTTTCACCATTTCCTCGAAAAAGGGCCACAAAGATTTTCTTTAATATATATGCTAATATTAATATACTCAGTTGTTTTTATCTCTTTCTCTTTTATTTGAATTCTTTTTCTGAGAAAATTGATTTTTACGGTGTTCTGGCGCTGCTCTGGTTTTAGGCTAACCTCTGACATTATACGGTTTAATGACACCTTAATATCAGGCTAATAAGAAAGTTCTATTTACGATTAAAATAAATATAAAAAAATTCACTTATTTTTGTTTATAACTTTTATTGATAAAAATATTGACCATAATTATTACATTGTAATTCTCTTTTCCAATGAGTGGGTAATTTAGAAATTCCATTTTTATAAAATTAACTATGTTTGATTATCAAAGTTTTAACCCCGCATATGATTAAAATAAAAACTCAGATTTATCCAAAGATATATAAATGGTTATCCGATTGAGAAAGATTTATCTGCATTATTAATTGGTTATCTGAATATAGGGGGGGGGACAAAGAATTAATTTTCCTTTTTAAATCCATTATCTTTTCTCTTATCATGTTCGCAATGTGTATGGCTGAGTATTATCTTCCAAAAAACATGACTTTGCGACGATTTATTAGTGAGGGTTGCTTAATTTTAATTGATCATATACATTTTGTAGTTGTTCACAGTGATAGTTGAATTCATAATAAATAATTCCTCTTGAAGTTTACCCGAACGCACAAATTTTACGGTATGCACCTCGTAAAAAAGTTGTAGTTTTGTTGTCCTCAGTTCAAAGTTGCAATACCTACTTACTAGATTTCCAACGCTTTCATAGTAAACGTAAATGATATTTTATTGTTTCACCATGTACAATAAAATGTATAGGTTAGTTTCTGACATATTTAGTTGGAATTTGTAGCAATCACTTTTTGTAATTCATTCAAGTTTTAATTTGAAGTTCTTCATGATCTTGTTTTATCTTTCAATATTTTATCACCGGAAAAAAAAAAACTTTTTAAACCATCTTTGAACTGTTCTTAGTATTAACATCTTCCGCTAATGCTAAACAAATATTTCTTACAGTTTTGTTAGCCGTCGAACCAAGTATAAATTCAAGTAAAATAAACATGAACGATGAATTACACAGTTTTAAACTGTCTAACTAAGCATGAACAAAATACAGCAAAACATTGATAATAAAGATATACATTATTCTGTAATTACTTTGCCTTCACCAAATATATTAACTACTCAATAAGAATTCTTGGAATCTGAGTGATAACGAAAACGACGAAAAACTTTCTTGGTACCTATTTATTTATTTATTTTTTCTTTATTTAGAAATTTACAATCTGTATTAATATATACAATGAGTAAATAGGATGTTGAATAATGAAACTGTAGGCTGTGAGAAGGTAGGAGGAGAGAAACTACTACCCAGCGGTAGCACTCTCAACGGGATACCAGTAACACTGATCAGTCCCGAAGGAAATCTTGGGGCCACTGGCGATTCAAACGGCGAGGTGGATTGTCAGGGATGGTAGTGGAGGCTAGAGATTGTATAAAGGGATTACAGCAAAAGGAGAGAGTAGTATGCAGTTTATGATATTTTGTCTTGGCAAGTTGTTGTACGAAAGGGATGTTGTGGTCATTATGGAGCGTAAGGTTTGAGACGTAGAAAGGAGCATCAACTATCTGTCGAAGTAGCTTAGATTGGAATGTCTGAATGGTCGTAAGTTTGTAGGTTTAGCTGAACCCCACAATTCAAGTCCGTAAGTCCAAACTGGTTTGATTATAGAAATATATATCAGTCTTTTGAGTTATGTAGGTAATTTGGATCGTCTTCCAATAAGTCTGTAAAGAAGTTTGGCCCTTTTAGTCAGTACTTGTCTTTTAAGTTCTGACGTGAGTCTATTGTCAATGAAGAGCCCAAGGTAACGCACCACATCTGTTACGGGGAGAGGATTGTGATTGAAGAAGACTGGAGGACAGGAACCCCACCGGAGAGTAAATGTGGCATGTTGGCATTTTTGTGGGTTCATTTTAATTCGCCCCTTTTTTTTACCCATGATTCTATTGTATTTAAATGTGTCTGTAAATTGTATGATGCTGATGAGATGTCTGCACTCGTTGCGAGTATGGCTGTGTCGTCTGCATATGTACAAAGTAGTGTGGATGGATTTGTAGGTATGTATGATGTGAACACTGTGTAAAGGACGGGACCAAGTATATTCCCCTGCGGCACTGATGAAAAGGAAGAGACTGCTGTGCCACGACTGACCTGAGAGAACCTTTCTGATAGATAGGAACGCAGGATGAAGAAATAGGTAGAGGGAAGACATTTTTTCGGTTAATTATTTACGGCAATTAAATGGGGTCATTGGTGCCTGTAACCTTCTTAGTGTACTACCAGCCTCCAGGACATGTTCTCTCGTTACAGTGAGCTGTAAAGGCTGTGTGTGTGCGCGCTCCTTACAAGTGCGTGTGTGTGAAAAATCACAGAAAGTTCCAGTCTGACAATGGGATCTACGTATTTGGTAAATGATCAACAAAATCTAACGACAATTTTTTTTGGAATTAATTATTAACAGAGATGGGCCAGAATTTGGTACAATATGGGAACTTACTGTTTACATCTCCTAGAACTGCGTACTTGAGAGAAATATAAGAATCTTCAGTAACATAAATAAAACAACAAATGTTGGAAAACTTAGAAAGAAAGTTTGGTAACTGTAACTGTAGTTTGGTAACTGATTAATGAAGAAGAAGTGGCATTTCTTATAGCAATCAAGATTTATTTTAACTCCAAAACTAATTATTAAACTCATCTCTATTTAAACTTTCAATTAAATATTCATGTTTATTTGTCAGTTATTTTTTTCTCTTTACTTTAATTAATCAATAGGTGTCATAATTTTTTTTTTATTCTATTATTTTATATATATTTTTGCAAAAGTGATTATTTTATTTGAAATATTGAATTTCTTTTTTAATATTATGTATGAGTGGAAGAGTAGAGGCCTTGTGAAGAAATGAAGGCGAAATGCAGACACATTGAACAATGCTGAGGCATTATATATACTTCACTTGTTGCCAATCTGTGTAACTTAATACTTATACCCATACTTAATACCCATTTCTGTATACTACGTATTTGTATTTCATTTCTCTTTTAATTAACAATTTTTGCTATTATCCTAGGCCTTAGCGACACAAAAGTTAATACAATTCAATACCAATGCTGATAAGGAATGGCCCTCAATTCAAAACATTGAAAAAGCCTAATAAATCTCTTAGCAAAAGAGGAAAATCAGCTATACTTTACCGGCTCCAAGTATGAGACTGAATAGTAAATCAAGCTTGTTCAAATAATTCTATTCGACCAGCTGCTAAAGAAATTTATATATTATAATCCAGCAACTGCTGATTTCATTGTACCCTTTTTTTCACGTCCGAACCTATTTGCACCATTCAGGGTAAATGCAACAACACCAGCAACCAATAAAAACCCTAGTGAATCTACATAATTATTTGGATGCAATTGTATAAATTGTTGGCCCAGACGCGTTTATCTAGTGGCTAGCGCATTCACTTTTGTTACGAGAATTCAAGATTCAATTCCCGTGAAGGCAAAGAAGGTGTTTGGCCCACATCATGAGAAAAAAAGAAGAGCTGCAGTTAGTAGCGAATCTTCAGGAAATAACATAACTAACAAACAGTATGCTTACCACACGCATTCCAATAAAAATGGCGTCTGGCAAGCCTTGGTCCTAGGTGGACTGCTGCCTAAAGTTTTTAAATGTTATAAAATCATTTTTCATGCAAATCCAGGATGAATAGTCATAAAGTAATCATTATATGGAGGAATCGCATAAAAATTCAGAAATTATTCAGTGTAAGCAATCCGGAATATGGACCTTTCAAGTGCGCTGGAAATCATGTCTGCAAAGAAAAAGTCAAAGGATAACCCTCCAAATATCTCTGTCTGCGTGACTACTCAGACAGTTGTTGAGATTGGTTTGGACTATCATAAAGAGCTTTGAGTGGCAATACAGAGATCAAACCGACATTCTCTTCAAGCATCCTTTATTCCTTCCCCACTCACTACCAATGATATCATCTCTAACCACTACAAATATATTGAGAAATATTTAAAGTTTTGTTGGTTTATTCAAATAATAAAAATATATAATTATTTTTAATAACATTACTAATTATTGTTAGTTTTTGTAAAAAAAAAAATTGGTTTATTAATATGTAAGTTGGTAAAATATTTGCGAGGGTGCTCCGAAATTTTCTACTGCCCAGGTGACTGGATTGATTCGGCACTGCGTTTATTACATTTCCCATCACCACTGGCAGTTAAATTAACTATCTTAATTTTTCTAACTCGCCATTCTACTATGGAAGGTAAGTGGTTGACATTCTATAGAGACAGAACTGGGGTATTTTACATGGTCGCAGAATTAATGTAGCACTAATTACAAAAAAAAAATTCACCACACATCATTCTTTAAAAAACCGGTACTGTATCATATATCGAATTGCTTATCCCGATGATATAGCGGTTGAAGATACTAATATTAAGTTACTTTATCCTATTTCCTCATCTAGCAATACTATCCCTAGATTCATATCCATTTTCCTATAACATGCTACTACAATTGAATTTTCATCATAAAAATAATGTTTCGATGTCTTTTTGAAGAACTGTATAGAGGAAATGGACGCGATTTTTCTCGAACATGCCTCCAATTTTGCCTTCAAATTTATACATTAGGTACATGTTAAGTTAAGTTAGGCATATTAATTTTTACTAAAACAGTTTTCTGGGTAAATTGATTTTATGTTCTGAGAGGAGAGATTGTAACGTTAGGTTGTTTTCCTCTAAAACTTCTCGAATAATATTCGGTACCACTCACTGCCTTTATAATATTAAACTTACAGTATATTACATCCTCTTTCTTTTGTGAGTGTAAGAGGAAGTATTGTAATAATGCCAAATTTTCGAGAATATATGCTTTGTTATCAAAATATTTCTGTCTCAAAAATTTTTTTCTGATAAATTCGGATAACGCTTAGCTAAACTAATGACAATAAATTTTTATGTGAATAGTGCCAGTAACAAGGCATAGATTTTTTTATTTTATTTTTAAATAAATTATTTGTAGTAAATTTAAAGTTTAGTTTGATGTTAACATTAAATTTGACTTTTTTTTTTTAGATAATATTTCATTTGAGTAATTATCGGGAATTCCATTATCGGGAGTATCCCTTCAGAGTCGGAAAAGATAATTGTTTGTTAAAAGGATTACCAACAGTCATTATTATCATCGTCGATTTATCTAGATTTCGTACATGATGCCTTGAATATCCAAACTATAAATAAATACAGGATAACACTGTTCAATCTACAGCGAAGATCTTGTCCACGGTAAATCGCATCATAGGTAAAGCAAGTTTTCTATTTTATTTATCAATAAAATTATCTTTTGTACGTTTTTCAAATTATTTTGTACCTTGTTCTATCCTTCTTAAGAAAAACTCCTAAAAACAATACATTTGTATTTTGAACACATACTTCAGAATATATTTGACTAATGAAATGCCTATCTAAAAGTCAACGCTTCATACACATATTTAAAGGCAAAACAGCGAATGTTTATTTTATGGGGCCAAAACGCTTAAAAGAGAACTAGACAAACTAGAAACAGCTGTTTTTCTATAAATACAATCTCTTCTGTCTGGGGGTGTTATTCGTTTACGTTTTAACCAGGGGGAAAACCTTAAAAAAAAAAGGTGAAGTTTTATAGATCGTGTAGAAGACATAATTATTTACAATAATATTGGTAATTTCTTTATTGCAATAAATAATATACCGTAAAGAGCATGTAGTAAAGCATAATTTTCTGTTATACATTAGTTTGCTCTTCGTGAATCCTCAATGATCTATTTTTTTTTTTTTTAATTCATGTTAATTTTTCTTTATACATTTTTTACCAAAATATTAAACTTGTTCAACCTTACCGATATATTAATAATTATATTCAATATTTAATAAATTAATGATATTTTTGACGCTGTGATGAACATAACAAAAAATTGAAAAAACTTCCCCAACATTTAGCAACACTTCTGTTTTCATAATATAACAAACAAAAAAAAGAAACAAAAACATGCTTCAATGAATTAATAAATAATAAATAAATTAATTATATAATAAATAAATAATAATAAATTAAGCAAATAAATAAAATTAGACTTGTAAACAAACATATTTTTAAATGAGGAAGTTTATATATATATATATATTATTATTTATTATCAATAAACTTTCTTCTTACAAATAAGAATCAATCATCTTGAGTCAACATTAATCATCATTAATTAGTTACAATTACAGATTTTTTTAGTTAAGATAAAATACATTTCCGAAGAATATTTTACTCACATTTACTGGCTGATTTCCTGTCCGCCTTCCTTTTACCTGGTGACTCTTGCCTCCGCCTCAGAACTTTGAACATCTGATGTTGATGTTCACTTTTACAATTTAAAAAAAAAAGCACTAAGACTCAATTTCCTAATTTCTCTTTTTCATCGTCTGACGCGTTCTTGTTTTTATCAAATACACCCCGACAGCATAAGGCAGACTGAAGTTTTATATTTAGCAACTGACTTGTTAATTCCCAAATTGTTGCGCCACAAGTCTGAATGAGGGGCAGCACTTGTCACTTAATTTAGTACAGTGTGCTTCCAGTAGATATCACTAAAATGCAGTTTAACTTAACAAAATTATGAAGTTATTCCAGTTTAATGAAATCTTTAATTTTTATATGATTTAAGGCTTATGAATCCAGCTTCAGATACTGCTGTCATTTTTAATAATGATAGAAATTTAATATTAATTACAAATTACAGATAAAATTTAGCAGCAAATAATATTATTGAAATTTTTGATTGATCTGATAGTGTAGAAAATTATCTATGAGAATGCTCAAAATACAGTATGCCTTCAGTTTTCTCAGGATCCGGATAATGATTAGGGTTCCCCATAAGATAATAATATTTGTTTACCGTTGATGAAATATGTTATGAAGAAATTTGGTGAGGATCGGTTAAGGAAAGAAACATTCAGTTATGCCAACGTTCGACAGGGTTTTCTGTCTTTATCAAGGCATTAATATAGAGATAGTCGTGAAGATGTGGAGAAAGAATTCGAGTGGAACCTGGAAAACATACACACTTGTTACATCGCAGAAACATAAAAAAAGAAGTGTAAACTGAGTGAATGTGTAAACTAAATTTGCTCTGTGCAAGTCTGTGTTGTCACACTGTCTGAAAAACGCATCCTAAAGATCGGCGAACGCTCGAAACCGATCGATGACCACAAAATGAAGCAGGCTACTACGGAAAATGTCTCTGATAAAAAAAGAAAATTAAAAATTACTAGTTTCTTGTCTTAAATCATCTACAGAAGTGTAGATTTATTTTTTTATCATTAGCGATTCTTATTGATAAGGGAGCTGGGGAATGTAGGAAAACTCCTTTTCTTCCAGTTATTTAAGAAACACAAATCCGGAAAACAGTTTAGAAGCCGTTAGTGATTGAAACAGCTAGAAACTATGTTTTTGTTGATGCTGGATTTTATTTTTTCTTTCTAAAACAATAATTTACTGTAAGAAAGCAGGTAAATTTTTCAAACTTTTTTTTTCAGGAGTTCCAATTTATAGTGGGTTTCGTTGACTTAACTATCTTGAATAACCTTTCTCCATCCCTCACTATTCTTTGTCAAATTTCCCTGGAGACCGTGGCGCATTAGGCTCTCCTCTATTTCATCCTGCCAAGTTCTATGAGCTCTTCCTTCGGCCCCTTCTTCCCTCAATTTGCCAATCGTAGAAGACTCTACTATAAAGATTGCCATGTAAAACATAGGACTACTCCTTTAATGGCCTTCCAATAATTAATAATTCTAGAAAAAAACTAATTACAACAAAATTTCAAAAAAATTGAATTGCACATGGCAACTTAACCTCAAAAAATAATTTACATATATGCTATAAATTTTAACAAACAACAATTTTTATTATCACTATCGTTCTTAGCATTATTATACACATTGAGTTAAACTCAAATAAAATCAAATTGAACGATTTAATTAATAATGATCAAGTTTTATTACAACTAACAAAACGAGAAAAAAGTGCATGAAAATCAATATATTACTCTTTTAAAACTTGTTGTATTGTAATATTATCATCCTCTTGAAAATGGCGTAACCAGACGCCGAAACTTCGAGGGAATAATGAAAGAAAAATGATAAAATTAAAATAAATAGAAGGTTTAAAATTGGTATTTTCTATTGAAAAACAACCCTTGCTAAAAATTTTGTTCAGTTGTCGTGAACTATTAGAAGTAAAGTAGAATGTCGGTAGATAGAGTTTGCCTAAACCCATATTAGTGCACACTAAACTACGAACAGTTCATAATTCATGGTTTTACTGTTGAAAGTATTGTTTACAGAGATATTTCCAGGTCGCTAAGAATTCTGAAGATGGGCTAGTTCTCTTATCCTTTCAGTTTAGTATAGTTATAAATTTATATGATATTCTTACTTCGAGTATATTTATATGACGTACTTAAAAGTAACTATTGCCTTATGATTTAAACAAATTAGTTTTAATAGCATCAGTATTATTGTAAACTTGTCTGACGACCGTATTTAATTTACAGAAATGCTTAAAAAGGTCCTATGTTTCTTAAGTCATGGGCGAGGAGAAACTACAAAGCATCTTTTATGCTCTACACCTATAGGATCTAGGTAGTTATAAGAATAACCAACGATGCATTAGCAAAACTAATGAAACAGGATAAACTGCAATGAAAGTAAAACTGAAGCAATCTCTAGTGACTAATAACTGCTGGTCTCCAGAGAGTTAATAAAATTCTCAATTAATGATAAAAAACTTGGAACTCTTGCAGTTTGAGAACGGCAAGTCTGATACAGTTACTTTCACACGGAAATACTTTTGATTTACTCAAGGAGACAATGTTTAAATGCACTCAGACGCTGACCGAAATTGAAATGTCAATTTGTCTGACGAAAACTTTTTCTTTTTTTTATAATGATGATTTATCAGTTCGGGTAAATATTGGCATTTATTTCGTAGTGGGAAACGGGAATGAAATGAAGGGATTACTTAAATTGCTGTCAGACGTGGAAGATAATATGTTTCTACTCGTAGAAGAAAAGTCAAAGAAGCAATTTTCACATAATTAAAGAATCCTAATGCCCTTCAATGCCTACCAATTTCTTTCCCAAAGACTCAGTAAATCCAGTCGTCTCCATGTAAAAGGCTTGCATACATTGTTTAAAACAGAAAATACCATTGCATTAGCTCTAACCCTCCAATAAAATTATATGCGTTTTGAGATTTGAATTCCAATAAAAGCGCCCAGCAACATCTTCCAATAAGCACTGCTTACGTACATTTGAGGACGACGAGCCTCATGTTAAGTTCATAAAAAGATAACAATCAATAATTCTCTTAACCGCAAAAATACAAGCTTAAATAATTCATAGTAACCAATAATCTTATCTAAAAAAGTAACACTAAGAACAATATTCTTCAAACTTTGGGAACGAAAACCATGTGTATTTACATTAAAAAAGGTATGTTTGCAATTTAAACCAAAAATTTTTAGCATTACAAATCTATTAAGCCGAGGTCACAATTTTTTTATTTTTATACTTATTGGTTTACTGTGATCGATTATTACTGGAATACCGATTGGAGGTTGCAGCTTGCCGTCGAATTGGCGGGGGCGGGACGTTGTGCCATTTTGACCATCAGATCAACTTTGCATAGTTTTACTTTTATATTTTTTATAATTTGCATCCAAGACTCCACCATGGCAAATCCGATTCCTGAACTTCCAATGTAAGTATCTCAAATTCAAGTATTTCTTGGCACAGAATTCCAAAACATTTGTGAATTTGTGATTGATATACCTTTTCTCTTGTTGTAGAGAAACTACAACATATTCAAAGAAAAAGGTAATAAACTTGCATGGAAAGAAAATGATAGACACAAATGGAGGATTTCTTTTAGAGGAAGATCCGCCAGCTCAAGTAAGTTATCCCTTCTATACATTAATTGTTACGCAGTTAAGTGAATTGGAAAGCAATTGTAGGGATAACATATTATCATTTTATGTGCCTTAATGGTAAGATATGTTTTAGAGAATTTTACCTGAGGTCGATTTTACTCTAGAACCTAGAACCTGTCTCGAATGTGAAAAGGAATTTATCTCATCATATCTACTTACCCATTTTGATTATTCAGTCTGTGATGGCTGCAAGTATGTTTGATTATATATTATGTCTGATAATTGTGATAAACAAAATATAAATTTACATGATTTCTTTAGAGACAGTGAGGAAAAGCACAGTTTAATAACCAGAACAGAAGCAAAATGTGAATATTTACTTAAGGATGTTGATTTGGACAAGCGAGAACCTCCATTAAAATTTATTAACCGCAAAAATCCACACAATTCCAACTGGGGAGAGATGAAATTATACTTACATTTGCAGGTAACTTTTAAAATTCATTTTTTGAAATTGATGCCCTGAGCGAGCCCGGCCTGATTTCCGTGTGAAATCAGCATCATGATTAAAATAGAGAAGCTACAAGTACCCGGTTGCGTACGTACTCCATTAAAATTCGCCTGCTAGCATGTCCTGTCCTCGGGGGCTTTTCAAAAATGACCTCGGTTAAAAGATACTGAAAGATTAGAAGTTCACGATGACATTCGAAGCATATGTGATACTGATTATAATATACTTTTAATTATCAAGTATTAGCAAATGCTTGAAATGAAAAGGGAGTGGAAATAAACCAAATCCACTAGGATTAAAAAATACTAGAGCATGTCTGGGGAATCCCTAAATCCAAGCAATTGTGCCACTTATAGGCATGTAGTTGGGAATCCAACTACATGCCTATAAGTGTTATGGGTATAGAATAAATGTTGAGCTAGGCGCAGAGACGGCAATCCCTGAAAAAGTGGCTAGCTCACTTCTGCCTCCGGCGAAGTAAGCGCTGAAGTTATTAAAAGTTCGTTGAATATGTGACTGGGTTCGCGCATTGCTGCACAGTATCTGAGATTGGACGGTGTACAGTGTGCCAAAAAGTGGAAATCAACGTCTCTTCACAAACTTGACGAACCACACTATTGACAAATCCTGGTCAGAACTTAAGAAAGCAGCATATACAATCTCAGATATCAGTTATTAAAAGTTCTTTAGAGGTTTGATAAAACTTCTATTATTTGGTCTTTATACTTTTTTATAAAATCAATGTAACTTGAAAGAAACCTTTTTCAATGATAAAGAACTTAAAAAGCAATATACGTCATATAACTGACCTTTCCGTCCTGAAAATGACTCATTTTCTGGGTCGACTTGCTTGCTTTTTATTTTATTGCATTGAGTCAGGAATTTTGTTCTTTAAAATTAAGCAAATAGGCATATATTATATTCTTTTCAGGTGGAACAACGTGCAATTGAAGTTTGGGGATCTTTAGATAAAATCAAAGCTGCTATGAAAACCAGAGAAGAGAAAAGGGTCAAAACAAAGTCGAAAAACTATAATAAAAAGTTGAAAGGTAATACTGAACCCTTAAAACTTTTTTGTTTAGAAAATAAAAATATTTGTGATAGTACTATTTTCGTTAATTATATAGAGATACCAAACCCTGCAAATTCCTTTATTTGTACATATATAGCATTTGTGATTTTGTAGTTTCCTTCACAATATGTTTTTTATGTCTTATTAATTTGGTAATTTATTTTCAGCTTTACGCATGGCAGTTAGAAGTTCCTTATACAATAAAACCACTGCCAGCGGTACCCATGTACATGAATATGGTGAGGAAAATTACAATGAAGAAGAAGATACATACTCGCGTACATGTGAAAAATGTGGTTTTGTAGAAACATTTGAAAAATTGTAAATATTTTTTTAGATTGTTAGTGTAGGAATAATTGAAGCACCTAAATGGTATGTTCGTAGTATCTCGAGCAACACAAATTTAACCAATAATTGTAGCTGAATACCAAAATACAAGAGAAAGAATTCGTTTATTTGAAATAAAAAGAAATTATTTGAAAGAAAATACTTAATTACCCAATCAGGGACAACAAACAAAATTGTTACTGTTATTATTAACTAATGATAAAAAAATTCTCTTAGGTTTTAAATTATCTTTATAAAAATTTCTTTTATTTTGTAGTTTCTACTAGTCCATTTTTCATCCCAAACTGTACAAATAAGTTTCTTCTTATTTAGTATTTGAAGTAAGTAATCAGGTTGTAGGAAAAGGTTAAAGCGAGGTTTTATAAGATTTATGCTGTAAATATATTATTTTATCTTCTTTTTTACTTTAGCTTCCATTGAATTTAAACTTCATTTGAGAATAAAAGATTCTCTACCAAACTGTTACAAAAATAAAAATTTGAAAAAATACAAAATATATTTGTTGTATAATGAAATACTTTTTAAAATATAATTATACTTTTTAAATACTATTATAGAAATATTGTTTTTATTATAATATTGTGAAACAGTCCTTGCTATAATTTCCATAATTCTGCTTAGTTGTTGCCAATTCATAAAAGTACAACCTTGTCAGAAATTAAAAATAATATTGTGATAGCTTCATTTGATTATTAACTTCATCTGATTATTCTATGCTTAACATTTCTTCTAAATCACAACTAGCAGATAAATGGGAACTCTTATCGTGACATACAATATGTACTAGTCTCAAATTTCTTGTTGTGAATAGTAATTCATATAAATATATAATATTGATATGACATTCACGGTTCACACTGATTAGTTTTGTAACTGTTGGCAGTATAGTCCGGGATCTTTCAATTCTGAGAAATTAACCAAAATTTTTGTTTTAGTAATATCAGTAAAAGCAGGTTACATATATTTTTTCCTTTATGGATTATATATTTTTAAAATTAAGTTTAACTTATTTAATTAAATACAACATGTAAAATAAAAAAGTATATCAATAAAATACAAAAATTGTATACATTATTAAGTAACACACCTATGATCTAAATTCCAAGTAGAGAATATTATCCTGTGATCTCTGCTCCTGTAAGGATTTATTTCATGGCCTTCGCCCCCGTGATGTGTGCATCTAGTAAATAATAATATTGATACTTATAAAAATAAAAATACAGTAAGGTAAGATTAAATAGAAGGAAAAAGTGTGAATTTTATGAGAAAACTAAGTTTTTTCAGATTGGTGCCTAACAATATTAGTACGTGTACGAACCTTCCATTTGAGAAATTTAGCTACATGCTAAAAGAACAATTAAAATAAACCGTTTTGCTCGAAAACTTATTTGTGACAATTAAGTAAACTTCATTAGAAATATAAATTATATGTATAACTTGTTTTTTTTATAGTTATCAGAGAAAGTCTTCGAACAATGTCTTTTCTCAAATCGGAATGTTCAATATTGGCACTAAAACAATTTTTTTTCTTTCTTCAAATAAATTTTATTCCAAGCACTTTTACCTTAAGATCAATATTTCAAAAGTTGTTAAATGTGTGAGCAAGGTGATGCTGTAAACAGCATCCCATACAAATGCTGTAATGCAGAATATGATGCTGAGTAGGTGAACATCTTGCAACATGCATGCTTGAATTCTTCCACAGATTAATTTCTGGTTATTAATTTTTAAATTTCACTTCTAAGGTAATCCACAGAAAAAAACCATCGAAGTTGGATTTGGGCTGTGCAGGCTATCTCACGATCCCATACATCCCATCCAACGTGACTCATAGCTACAAACAATGATTATTTACGATTCGAAAATTTTGTTTAGGTCAACCATCCTACTGGAAAAAAGTTCTAGCAAACTTTCAGTGATAGTCTTACACCAATACGGGTAATATTTAGTGATGATATCCAACCGCATCTTAAAATTAGAAAAATTTAACGAACCGGTAGTTAAATTATCGGAAAATATATTTTATTTATTTATATATTTTCGCCGTACAAACATCTCATTTAAATTTTATTTACTATACTGCTAAAAAAAAAAGTTAAATTAAAAATTGCTTAATTATTTCCAACAATAATATACAACATTATTTGTATTTAGTTTGTTATATCTGACGTAACAATGAGTCTTTTTTTGAGTTCAATGCTTGTCCTAGAATAATTCGACAGAAAACAATATTTGAACGCATGCACATTATACTTTGAGCGTGATATGCGCGATGAAATTTGAGTGATTAGGAACTGATTTAATAAGAATTATAAGTTATGATTAAAAATCATTGCTGTAAGTACCACAGGGGCTGAACGAAGGTTTTCTGTAATGAACACAATTTATTCGGACAAAAGAAATCGCCTCCAAGTGACAAATGTGGCAAATCTTCTAGTAATAAATTTAGAGGCCTTCCATTGGAGAGCTGGGAATGCAGCGACTCATTTCTAATGTGGCTAAGAAACCGCAACACAGCTTAAGTCAAAAGCATCATCTACCTGGAGAGAGATGATAAGAATAGAATGGCAATATGGAAATATCTTGCCAAATAAATAAGTTTTTTTTTTCTTAAACTGGTTTAATCCTTTCTGATCCATAAGTAGGAGATTATTAAGTACATCGCAGCTGCTGCACTTTTCTGTGTGTGAGGTTGTGCAAAATTTCTGAGAAGTCGCAAAAAATTTTTTGGTGCAAAGAGGGTAATGAAACCAAAAAGTGATTTGTTTCCATTCTCAAAGAGACGAAAAATAAACAGAATAGGTTCTTAAATATCACCTGCCTTAGAGAACCGGTTCTTGGAAATTTGGGATATTAACGCTCGAAAGGATATCAAAACTCATAATAAGGATTGTCAAAATTCGAAAGATTCTTCCTTTTGACTTCCCTCCATGGAGTCATTTCTGAGACCAAAAGTATATAGAAAATTTAGGTAATATCCGTTCCTTGTCCGTAGGAGTACTCACAAATTTTTTAACCTCGAATTTATATGAAATCTACGGAAATAAGTATTTTTTAGTTTTTACTTTTCTTTTTTTTTTGGAGAAAAACGGATGATCTCAATTAGCAACGGCATCCTGCTGATTGCGCTACCAACAAACACCATATATGTATGTAAAACTATGTTTCTTTTTAAATCCAGAAAGCAACCACATTATGAGAATGAAGCAAATATATATCCCTCTAGAACTTAGTTGTAGTCAATTATAAGCAAACTTATCACTCAAAAATTGCAAATAATGTGATATTTTATAAGCTCTCTAAAACTTCTGCGCAATCCTGAACGAAATTAGCACCTTGCCGAAGTGTGCGTCAAATGATGAGGGATATACACGCAAGTCTGTCAGAAAGGGCGGGGAAGCAGAGTTGACAATCAGAGATTTCTTCTTGGTAGCCAGTTTAGTTGGTGGTTATCGATCGGCTCTGGATGTATCCATCTTGAGGGTGCTTTGATAAATATTTTGATATGTGACAAACTAAGATATTTGTCTGGAAATGTAATACAAAACTAGATCGCCAGTCAAAGTAAGATAGGTGAACTTCAATCCCGAAATAGTCTGTGGCCAGAAATAAATTGGAATATCATCGCGCAAAAATTTCTCGACATGTAGATCTATTTGTCGAATATCGTTGCCGAAAAAAGGTAGAAGTCTTGTTAACGTGCATCCTCCACAGACATTTCAGCCAAACACCTCTGTATAAATGAACACTTTCGGCAATTATAGTATAGAAAATAGATAATTCTGACACAATGTTTTATTGCAGGTTGCAAGCTGCATTTCATTGTAAGTGATTCTTTTTTTTTTCCAGCCCATTTAGTCGCCTGGTGTAGATAAAGTCTTCTCTGCCCTTCTACAAAAGGGCATAAAGGAGGTTATTCCACACCTGGTTAGGATTACTCGGAATAGCTTGGCACTCGGGTGTATACCGAGGAGGAGGGCTAGGGTGGTTTTTAATCCCCAAGGTTGGGAAAAGGGACGCCACCCTGCCTAAGTCCTTTAGGCCTATCTGCCTCACGTCTTTTCTTTTCAAGACAATGGAGAAGGCCGTGGACAATTACATCAGGACAGAGGTTCTGGAGAGGGTGCCTTTGCACCCATGTCTGCATGCATACCGGGCGTGGAGATCGACGGATACTGCCCTGTACCAGCTGACAGACGTAATCCAGAGAACTCTAGACGTTAAGGAAACGGTCATTTGTGCCTTTTTGGATATAGAAGGCGCGTTTGACAACACCTCTCATGAGGCGGTTGGTAGTGTCTTAATTAGAAGCGGAGTGGACAGCACGACGGCCAGGTGGATGATGGAAATGCTGTCCACAAGAAAGGTAGAGACAGTGGTGGGGTCCCGCACTACTCGCGGCTGTCCGCAAGGGGAGTCTTGTCACCCCTAATGTGGAGCCTGGTGGTGGATGAGCTCCTCTGCAAGCTGATGGACCTCGGCATTTCCTGTCAGGAATATGCCGATGGCGTCGTCATAATTGCTAGAGGGAAGTTGAAGAAACCCTCTGTGACATAATACAGAGGGGGTTACATATTACTAGTGGGTGGTGGGGTTGAAGATTAATCCAACGAAAACCACTGCGATACCCTTCACTAAGAAAAGAACACTTCCACGCCTGAAAAGTATCCGGCTCGCCAGAGAAGAATTGGGGTGGAAAAAGAAGGTTAAGTACCTAGGGGTAACTTTCGATAGTAAATTCCTATGGAAGATTCTTCTCGACCGTTACTTGTATGAAGGAAAGGATTTTGAGTTTCGGTCTTTTTTTAACCAAAAATAAAAAAAACTTAAATTTTTGGCAACGTTTCGACAAATATATTGTCTTTTTCAAGGCATAAAAAATATAAAAACTAATAAAAAATCTTTAAAACATATCCAACTTGAAAACTTATGTAAAATTTAGAACTAAAAAGTTGAGAACACCTCAACAACACAGAGAAAAGTGAAAAAATAAAACCGTTTTATTTTTCACTTTTCTCTGTGTTGTTGAGGTGTTCTCAACTTTTTAGTTCTAAATTTTACATAAGTTTTCAAGTTGGATATGTTTTAAAGATTTTTTAGTTTTTATATTTTTTATTTTTTATGCCTTGAAAAAGACAATATATTTGTCGAAACGTTGGCAAAAATTTAAGTTTTTTTATTTTTGTTTAAAAAAAGACCGAAACTCAAAATCCTTTCCTTCGTAAATTCCTATGGAAGAAACCCATTGAATCAATTCTAGTAAGGCCACTGGCGCTCTCATGATATGTAGGAAGATGGCGGGCAAATCCTGGGGACGACGCCCAAGTATCCTACGGTGGATGCACACCATGATGGTGAGACCGGTCACCTACGGCGCAGTGGCATGGTTTGAGAAGACCAAGGTAGTATCAGTCAAGAGGACTCTTGACAAGGTACAGCGGCTTGCATGCTTATGCATGACGGGGGCTATGCGGACTTGTCCCACCGCCGAGATTGAGGTTATGCTCAATCTGTCACCTCTGCACCTAGTGGTGGAAAGGGCGGCGAAAGGAGCTCTTCTTAGGATCTCTAGGGGTGGTGCAGGAGTAGGGGGGCTGGGGTCAGGGAGTGGCTATCCTCACCTTTGGGCGACCCTATCTGGCACCACCCTAGGGATAGCATGATTAAGAAATACAGCTTCACTAAGAATTTTTCTTTGAAGCTGGGCACCAAAAGTGGATGGAGCGAGAGATCCGCTCTGTTGGGCATTAAGGAACATGCCATTAAATGGTATACGGATGGGTCTAAGACCCTCGAGGGGACTGGGGCGAGAGTGGTTGGTCCAGGGATCAAGCACTCGGAACCCATGGGTAATTTTCCCAGCATCTTCCATACGCTATTGGAAGATGCGTACAATTTAACCTCGATAGGGGATATAGGAACCAGGAGATTGTAATATTCCGATAGTCAAACAGCTATTAGAGCGTTGAGTGCATCGGTTATAGCTCTAAAATGGTCTGGGAATGCCTAGATAAACTTAATAACCTAGGCACGGATCTGGAAAAGTGATCGGATCTGGCTTTTCTTTAATTCAATTCAGTAGAAGCAATCCTGGCTTCATAAATGTGGACCAAACATGAGTTAATGAATACGGACCTCATTACCAAACTAATATGAGAACAATATACATATATATCTTTTTTATTGCAAAATAAATGAGCGCTATGATGAAGAGAAAAATCTCATTTTTCTAAAAAAAAAAAATTCATTTGTATGTTCCTTCCAGACAAAGAATTCTTAATCGTTCATCAAAATAATAACTAAGGACATACTTATCAGCATACCAAACGCCATTGCACTTAAAATCGCCTCTTGCATTGCAAAGAGCTTCTTTTTGGCCCCTTACAAAGTAGACTCCACAATATCGATTTTTGGCTAGTATTTGTTTTAATTTCTTTATTATATCTTCCAAGGCTTTTCTCGAAGCAGTATTTTTCTTGTATTCCGCTGATGCTCTCCAATCTGATATTGATTTGTATAGGAAGTTTCTCATCCTATCCTGGCAGCGTCTTTCCAGATATTCCTCCTTAGTCTTCGCACTACTGTCAATACCTAAGTATTAAATAAACATTTCGAAATTCGATCAGCCTTAAACATAAGAAAAAATGCTGAAAAGGTGTATACTTACGAACAATTATGTAAGCTGCTTAATCGATTAATTTTTTTTTTTTTTTTTTTGCTGCAATGCAATTTAAACTTTTAAAGATTTCGTTTATGCTCGCCAGTACCGCATAAACGTCCCGCACAAAATTAGCAAAACTGGTTCACAATATAAATATTTGCAGATTTTTGAGAAATAAGATGAGGGATAAAACCAAACAAATGTTGTAGGTATTACGTACATAACAAAAAGTATAAATAAAATTCAACAGTAATTGCCGCAGAAGCAACTTCTTTCTGATTATTTTAGTTTTTTTTAGTAATTATTTTTGGAATAAAGAAGTGGTAATATTTTCTTTTTATTATCAGTGGTCATGTCTATTAACTCACTTAGTCAAGTGAAATTTATAATAGTAGCACTTGTTCCAGTATATGGTGATTAAAGCTACACCTGTAAAAGTACATTCTGCAATGTTTCCTTTAACTTATACTAATTTAGAAAGAATTCTAAAAAACAGTATACATAATTTATCACTCATTCCAATTTTTGTCAACTTATTAAGTAAGGGCCCGGCCCATACGGGCATAGTTTGAAACAAAAATACAAGTATAAAGAAATTATTTTTAAAGACCTTTTGGAATAAATATTTGGAATAAAATTAATCGAAATGAATTAATCCGTGAAACTAACCATTGAACCAATCAGGATGATCACTCTTTGTCTTAGCCAAAGTCAAATCTAAATCATCATCTGATTCCTTTGCAAGTTCGGATAATACTCGTACCTTGGCTTTTATGTCTTCATCAAAAAAGTTAAGAATAGCATCCCCAGCCTTGAAGACTTCAATATTTACTAATTTTAATGCATTATAAATAAGATCTGCACCTGCAAGTACGAATAAAATATTTTTACTTAAAAGTTATGTAAGTAACTTTTATATACTACTCAAATTATATCTTAGTATTTACATACTATTCTAAAAGAACACTTACTGGTAACTACTTTTTCATTCTTCGTTGCAAACGTAACTTTTATATACTACTCAAATTATATCTTAGTATTTACATACCTCAAAAAGAACACTTACTGGTAACTACTTTTTCATTCTTCGTTGCAAAAATAAGAATGGTTTGTTCTGTAATTGTACAGAAATAATTTTCGTTGTCAATCGCTGTACCATCTTGGAGGTAGACAGTGACATCTTCTACCTTCAGCTATGGATTTTAAAATCAATTTTATAAAAGATAAACTTTATTTTATTAACCAAAAACATTTTTTATTTTCTTTGCATGAGTCAATGTATTACAGTGAAATTTTTCAACTTATAGGTAATGTCTTGAAGAAGCTTCAAACTTACTGTAGGCGTTATGAATCACAAAGCTGTACACTATGAAAAAATTGACTGCATACGAAAAACCTTTAATATTAGCTATCGAAACTAAGGACTGTGATAATCATATTGATATATTATTATTAGCAATTGATTTTTTTTTTTCTTAATTTGGGAGGCATTAACATTTCAGGCGATTAAAGCAACTTTAAGAAATTATGACATTCACATTATTAAGCATTTCTCTTTAAATTCCCAAAATTTGAGAAAATTTCGTTAACGAAATTTTGATATAATCTCAGATTTATTAAAGAAATGAAAGATTTCTAAATATAAATTAGTAATTTGTATATATTATTTCATTAAATTTAACAAGTTTTTTCATTATTACTATTATTATTCGTGTGAGTGGTGGAGTAAGCCTTAAACTATCCAAACCACTCTGGCTCTATATAGTTCCTCCAAAAAACAATACAAAATTTACACTGCTGATGACCTATTGGAACATTGGGGATAAGGGGATCAATGCTATGTCTATGTCAATACTATAATACTATGTTCACATCAGAAAGCTTGATAGATATGTGCCCAAAGACGCGCAACAACAATACAGACAACAAACCAATTAATCTAGGACAACCCCTAAAGTTTCCATATAAGCTGGTACCAGATTAGAAGAATCTTGGAGAAAGATGGCTGTTGCGATTTCTAGGACATCCTAGCACCAATTTAGAGGAAAAGAATGTAGTGCCATATCCGAGCAGATACAAGCCCTTTTAAATTTGAGTTGCGTTTACGCTCTTCCGAAAAACATCAGAAAGCACAGAACTCAGTCTGAAAAAGAACGCAGAACCAAACCTTTCATTCATTCTAGAGCCATATTTGTAACACCTGAAGTAACACCAGCCGCCAGACTAGCCCAACAAAACCAGTCTTCCCTAGAAGAAACAATCAAAAACTTAAGCATTTAACATTCTGTTAAAAGGAAACCTACTGCAAGGACTTTTAAAAGTATCTCAATATAAGTAGTAGTGTCCATACTGCTTCCCTTGTCAAGAATGTGCCAGTTTAATTCTTTGACAAGCATTTATTGCAGGATTTTAGGATGGGAGAATCCCCACATAACTTGCATAACAGCAGTTAGCGTGATTAGCACTACACCGATCATTGCCAGACAAACTGAGTTTTTAATTTAGGAACAACTTTTGAAAACGTCGATACTTTTTTATCGTTGCAGGCAATAGTTTCATTAGCATGGTCAGTTCAATAATGCATCAGCTTAAAATGTTTAAATGAAATTTGCCCAATGGAAATAAAACCCTTAACAAAACATTTCGGGATGTGCCTCTTGGTTGTTTTACATAGAGATTACAATAAAGTCAAGAATGCAATTATAGCACTGACCTTTAGATTCCGCATTTATACGAGTGTAAGGCATGACATGTTAAAAAATAGAAGAAATTTACAAACGATCTAGTAAATTCTACAGCTTTTTAATTGGAAGATTCCGATGTTATTTATATATATGGCTTTATTCAACTTTAGCATTTTTTGACTTGCACTATCACAGCCAGTGAGCAATATATAATGAATTCAGATTAAAGAAACAACAAAAAAAGAGCTTAAAAAAATGGTTAAATTTATAAAACACCACTTACATTCAACTTAGAACATCCTTTATCCAATAATTCATGGAAACTCCTACACCCAATGCCGTAAAGCTTACTTCGTTTAGTATCGGTAACTTTGAATCCCTAAACAACACAGTATATCACACACATTTTATGTTGGTACGTTTACACAAACAAATACATTACTTCAAGCAGTGATTTAATAAACAAATATCCAATTTGGAACTCTACATCCAGATTAATACATTGTTACCTAGAAGACTTCAAATCAAAACTAGTGCTTACTTTAAGAGCATTACTGCCCATTTCATTATGTATTTACAAGCTAAAACAGAAAAAAAGGAATAGGTACATAACACTTTCGCTGCCTGGCAAGGACGTTTCACTTACTATTTTAAGCTATAATTGTGAACTTATGGCTGTATATACTATATTCACTTAACCTTTCTAAGTTGTAACAGTCAGGGACAAAAAACAGTAATACTAAACTAACTGAAATTCTTAAGTCCGGACAGTGTTCTCTCAGTACAGGCAATGCCCATCATCAAAAATGAGCTCCAAATTCTTAAGTCCGGGCAGTGTTCTTTCAGTACAGGCAATGCCCATCACCAAAACTGAGCTCCTACGAAGGGAAAATTTAAGGACATGAACCTGGTACCTCCAGAAAGGAGTCCAGCGCGCTATGTTATTATCTTCAATAAAAAAAAACATAGAAGGAGCTGTGTATTAATAATTTTCAGAGATATTTTCTGTGATAGCCTGCTTCTTTTCGAGGTCATCGAGCAGTTTCGGGCGTTCGCCCTTCATCAGGATGTTTTGTTAAACCAGTGCGATAACACAGACTTGCCCAGAGCTAATTCAATTTATACCTAACTGTTAAGTATATCACTTTATACACAACAGCTATTAATAATTTATTTTTTTCTAGTTCTCAAAACCCTAAAATCTTTATTAACATTTGGGGACTAATTTAAGAATTGTTTTCTCATTCCATGGGATGTAACTCTACAACACAATTCTTTATTGTGCTTTTGCATACGCAACTCGTGACCAAAGTTTTAATTGGCAATGAAAAATATCCAGTTATATCTAATTTAATATTTTCCAACCATTATAGTATTAATTTGAGTTAATTTTTCTAACCCTGATTAAGTAATTTCTCTATTTAAAAAACGGTTAACTGACTCCTAGAACCATGTTTTGCAAAACAATTTAAGATTCAAGACTAATAACAGAACATTCTGTACGTTTAAAGTGAATGACTAAAAACTAATTAATATTTCTTGAGCAAATATTATGTATACCTTTTCGTATAGTATAGTTTTTTTATCAGATCATAGTAAGTTTTTCATCTTGTAATTTTGAAGTTCAACTGCGAGCCATTGTCATACATCCAAATTCAAACTAAACAATACTAGAGTATTGGAGCACAATGTAGAGTTGCGATTAAGAAGGCAGTCGCGTAGATATGGTGTTTTTGACGCGATGGCCTCTTTGAAAGTTCTGAATAAGAATGTAGTATATTTTGCGCAGCAATTAAATGCACTTCTTGATAATACATCTTCAACAGTAAAATTTATATGCGTTGCTTCATTTTTCATACACTTCTTGAGTTATTCTGATGAAGCGATTCGCTTCTTAAGTGTTACGCCAGGCTATATTATACCCCCTAGTTTTTGGGTCTGGACCGCTTTCACGTATTGTTTTCTTGAAATACATTTCTGGGAAGTGTGCGTGGACATTGTGACAATTGTTCTATGTGGAAAGTTAATAGAGCCTTTATGGGGGCAAACAGAAATGCTTATTTTTTTTACAGTAGTGAATTTAGGTTGTGCGGTTCTTAGCTCTTTTTTTTATTTATTCCTTTATATGTGCACTTTTAATACAGACCTTCTCTTTTTCGTTCATATTCATGGCTTGGCCGGTTATATTGCTGGTCTGTCGGTAGCTGTAAAGCAAGTCATGCCTGATCATATGATTGTGAAAACTCCTCTAGGAAAACTTACCAATCGCAACATTCCTTTGTGCATAGTATTACTTTCTTTGATACTGTACTTAAGTGGTTTGTTGGAAGGAACTAATCCAACCATGTTCACTTCTGGAGTTCTAGTCAGTTGGACTTACTTAAGGTTTTATCAGCCACACTCCAATGGTACTAGGGGTGATTTAGCTGATAATTTTACTTTTTCAAGGTAAAATATAATAGCCATAAGTTACATTGCAATTTTTGTACTATAGCTCAACCTTTAACTAAAGTTTTTACTTGGAATAAGCGATTAGTTAAGATGAGATGATCTCTTGATTTTTCTAGTTTCTTTAATTATGTAGTGAAGACATTTGGATATTCTTGCAAGATCTCAATACTAATTCCTCTAATTTTAAGTAAAGATGATATTTTCTTTATTATTATGGCACCTAGACTAGGTAGACTTAATATGTTTGGTAAAACTCGCAAGGGTAATTAAGATATCCCTGCCTAGGATTTTTAGATCGGATTTTCTTTTATTAAATCAGCCATTGTGTCAGCCCTCAATTACCAAGCATTGTGGTAGAAAAAGTAGAACCCCTTACATAATATATTGTGGCCTTTGCCATCTGTTGGCATAATTTAAACGCTAAATTTAAAATAGTATTTTCCATAGATGATAATAATATATGTGCTTTATTTATAAGAATGTGTGGAGATAGTTCTATTTTATGGTTTATAAATTATCTAAAGAACATGAATTTTAGTTTACACTGAGTGGAGTAATAGTGGAGCAATATGTGTCACCTATAACAGTTATAACTTAAAACATAGTCTTTTTCCCTATGTTTTAAATTAGTAAATATAGGAAGAATATAAAAATACATATAACTTTTATACACAGTAAGAGTTTATGTTTGTTTTGAGGTGATATAAGTTCTAAAAAAAATTGTCAGTTGAATTCTGTTTTCCTTTTAAGTCATTTGAATGCCCTTTATGTTATTACGATTGTTGCACCTCATAACAAAGGGCATACAATTTTATGTAGAATAATTATTGCATAAATAATAATGTATTCATCTTGTCAACAGTTTCTTCCCCAACGTGCTGCAGCCTCCTATTTCAGTCGTCTGTAATACTATTTACAGTGCTCTAGTGAGACTAGGGCTATGTCGCAAGACTGTACGGAGGTTCGATATGTCAGCGGCCCCAACAGGAGTCACTGTAACTCTTCCTGGCAATGATTCTCATGACATGGAACGTAGAAGGTAGGAAATATTTTAATTTAAGTTTTATTTTTGTTTACATACTTGTGTTCTTCTGATTACCTAACAATATTCGCCATACATGTTGATTCTTGTTTGCAAGAACAGACTTTTTAATGAGAATATAACTTTTTATATAAGAAATAAAAAGTTATCTGTTGACTTAACCACTGAAATAATCTTAACCATTGAACATATAGCAAAAATTTGTATGATACGCGTCTTTCTCTTTTTGCACTTCCCAGCTTCTAATTGAAAATCCTTCTTTATACTTGAAATTTTTGCAGTACATTTAATTGTTTTCAATAATATATAGTGTTGGATCGTGTAGTAACTTGAAATGGAATTTTAGAGGAACATATAGCGAAACACATCCCCCAGAAACTTTCCGACAAATGTGTTGAACAAACTTGGTGGATCTATGAACATATGTGTATGTTGCATAGGTGGGTTGGGTTTGCATTGCTGGATAATATGTAAGATGTAGTATGGAATAATACCCAAGATTAATCTCTATATGCATAGACTTCAAATTATAATGGAAAGATTCTCTTTAAAAATGTTAGAGTGAAGATAAGAAAATATGTTGAAATTACGATAATGAATGATATTTATTGAATTGAGAGAAGCACATACTGAAAATTAACTCATTACACTTGAGAAAAAAATTATTGAAGAGTCAGAGATATTTTCCGTGATAGCCTGCTTCTATTTGTGGTCTTGACCGGTTTCGGGCGTACACTAAACATTGAGTGTATCAACTAAATTTGCTCTGTGCAAGTCTATGTTATCACACTGTTTTGACAAAAACATCCTGATATGAGCTAACGCCCGAAACCGGTCAAGACCACAAATAGAAGCAGGCTATCACCAGAATATCTCTTGATTCTTTCCAGCTTTGCGGAATCAACCACATCAATTAGAGCGTTTTATAAAAAACTTCATTCGTCTATACAGCACTCATAATCATTAATAATAATAACAAACAGGGTCCTCAGGTTTTTAGATTTGTTTTTGAATATGATAAAATCTATTTCTAATATTTCCCTCCTTGATCGAGAGTATAGCCAAGCCCAGTCACCTTACCTCTACTCATGCTAGATCTTGATGATCCTCTAGTAAGAATGTCTGCTGGCATATCCTCCGTTGGAGTGTGCTCCACTGTTGACAACTTTTCTACATATTAAAACACTCAGCTCTTCGAGTTGAGAACGCGTCGGTGTTTGTTGCAAACCATGTTTCGCCCATACTACAATTAAAGCTTCTTCAGGTAGTGACCCCTCTAAAGCTGAAACAACACTGACAAGAAATAGGAAGAGTCGTTTAGAGCAGTGAGTTTAATGGGGATGAGCTTCCCCCTCCCTTCTGCAGTTGGCTGTTGATAGTATGCAGGACTTAACTTTCTCTTCCGTGCGAATGATTCGCTGTTGGATGACTGAGGACTGTTCCCTCTAACTGTCTCGTTGCCAAAGTTGCAGCATAATTTTGGTGTGAAAAACCGTTAAATATTTTTTCCTTTTCTATTTTTCTCCTTTCACTAAGCAGGGGCAGCCATGTTCTGCTCAGACGGAGTCCAAATTCTCTATTCAAACAGTTTTCCTGTTTTTTCATTTCTACTGCCTCTTTTTAAGACATGTTCGTTGCTAGCTTGGGCAAACACTGCAAGTGCAGACTTTCCAGTTTTGTTGTGTTTGACACATTTTATGTGTTCTTTGAGGCAGGTTGTAACTAATGTTTAGTCTGACATATGTATTTTTCTCCCGAGCTGCAGGAACCATATATACCCTGCAGATTCTACATAAATCTGGAATGTACAATATCTTGTCTAAATTGATATGCCTGATTTGCCATTAACTTCAGTTGTAAACTTATTTTTCCCATCTGCATTATTTTTTGTAAATGTATTATTTGCCCAATTTAATTCGTTTTTCGAATTACTAACTTCAGAAATGTCTTTCAAAGTGTGTAAAGATGCGGGGCTGGAGCCCCATTACTTAAGTAATCCCGTTGACTACAATAATCAGCTGCGAACTTTCCTGTAAATCAGGATTGATATGTACTTCCATTTCCACAAATTTGTCTACAGCATCAAAAAATTTACCAATTCGTTCACTAATTTGTTACCTTCTTTCACGCACTATAAGAGCTTCAATGCAAAAGGGTAAATTTTCTAGCTTGTCCTTTTAATGATAAATACTGGCAGTTTTGATCAAACTTAATTAGATGATGATGGCAACCCCTCATTTTTTTCAAGTCAGAGGGACAAATACATAAAATAATATCTGACCTACTCTTACTGTATTGTAGGTTCACTCTGAGATTGCCTTCTTTGATTCTTCATTATCGGTCACTAGTGATGGTCGGATATTTTCTTGGGGGTGAAGTTGTTCGCGTCCGAGATAGTTCTGACGTGCCCCCTGGATATCCAGCTAAACGAACAATATCGGTTCGCCAGCGCCTAAAATTTTATCTTGGCCGCGGGACGTACAATGGCTGAATAGCCGAAGTCATGGCATAAAAAAAAAAAGGTTATTTTCACCATTCACACAAGTCCAGGTATTATTCTTAATTATAAACCCCGCATTTGTATTTTCCAGGGACCGCAATTCTTCTTATTCAAGCATTCAATTCTGATTATATATGAGTTCATCTTGAAACTTGAATTCGCAAACAAAAAGACCTAAAAGAGATATTTTATACTATATTTGAACACAGAAATCTACCTATCTTTACTTTGTACCCAGTTCCATAACCGGTTAGAGTGAAAATAAAAAAATAAGTTACAGTTAAACCGAAAATATATATTGTAAGAGAATTATACAAACTGATTATTAATATTGGTTGAGACTGAGGCTGAAACAGAAGTACCAAAACATCTAGTTGCTTAGGGACCATGCCTTCTTGGGAAACATTTATCCGTTTTATTATTTTTCATGATTCTTATATAGAATACGTCGTGCGGACTTAACGCCTTTATGTTATATTCTTCCTATACAATTTTTTGTGCATCTTATTTGTAAAAAGACCTTATACTATAAGACATTATATATTTAGAATATTTCTAAATTAGCAATGCAAATTCCTCGCGGGTGGCTGACCCGTCCGAGTAACATTTTTAGCTGACTGTGAGTGTACGACGAGTTAATGAATTTTGGGAGCTATCAGTATCAACTAGGGCTTCTGCTAAAGCTCCATTGACCTTTAGCCACAGTGAGAGACTGTTGAGCGGCTGCAATCTCTGAAGCAGTGCTGGCTTAGCAAAACCGAGCTGTGCTATTTTGATTTCTTGCATACTTTCCAGAAGTGATTTTTCTTTTTGCTTCGTTGCATAATTATATTACGAGCGTGTATATCTTTCCCTCAAAAGGGACAAATAATATCCAGAACAGGCGATTGGGACCTATGAGATAAGCAATTGCAAGCATTGGAGTGTTAGAGCTTGTTTAGATCATCAGACAAGAAGTTGACACTACGATTCGGAATAGTATACGACTTTGGTTGCTTTTGTGCCATTTTTAGAACAAACATTCTGGTCATAGGCCTTTTTGAGAGGTAAATTTAAAAGGAGACGCTGGCATATATGAGAGAATTATTCCGCTGATGAAGGCGCCACGTATATAGCCATCTATATTTTGATCTGCTGTTAACAGCTTTAAACTTAAGTCCTTATTTAGTTGCAGAACGCTGCGTGTTGATTCAAAGACCACTATTTGCTTCTTTTTGTAGAGAGCACATGCCTTGCCAATACCTCGATTTTTCTTTTATATATAGAGGCTCAAGCAGGACAATTGCCTCATCATAGTTCTCTCCGTATGAGTAAATAGTGGGACTAACTTAGTATATTAATTAGTTTGTTGAATTAATTTAAGTTAATTGAAGCTTATCGTCTTTGATTTTCGTAACATTTAGAAAATTCTTAATTGTTCTGTACTAGTAAATCAAGTACTGCATAGAGTTTGGAGCATTCAGGTTGACATCAAATTTTTCCGGAGGTAGTAATATCTTCATCCTCGATTAGCACCGCCGATTTAGCATAAATACCTATCACTTTTATTTGAAATATTTTCCCGAGAAATAGGGAGATTCCTGGAGAACATTAGCGCTAAGCTTTCCTCTGAAGCACCTCTTCAGTTCAAGTATGGTTCTGCCTCCTATTATATATCAGATGCAATATTAGAAGTATTGGTAGAATTTCAAATTTGAAGAAAATCGGTTAGCGGAATTTTTCTAATAACAGACATGTTTTAATTTTTTTTTTTAACGACTATGACATTTTCATTTAAACTTGGAATACTAACGGTATATATATAAACATATCTCGCTTAAGTTTTTCAATCTATTTTTTTTATGAAGAGATCGTGATGTAATTACAGTGAAAAACGTTTAACACGAAACTGAGGGGGACCGAAAAATTTTTTGTGTTAAAAGAATCTCGTGTTAAACGATGCTGGCGAAAACTCACCAATATTTTCGATGCCAAATTTTATTAATTCGATTTCCTGCTAAAATGTTCATTGTAAGTAGGTATATCATGGAGTCTATTTATAGATATGTATATATGCAGTTTTGTGTAGGGGCAATATTATTGGCAAACACATCATATTAGATACATAAATAATTTAACAAAAAACACGTAAAAAAATTATTGTTTTTTTTAGAGAGAAATCTTATATTATTTTATTGCAGCGTCTTTTTCAGCATCAAATGTAGACCAATTGTTCAATATCGTCTATCATTTTATTCATTTCTTATGCGGGGATTCACCGACTTCGGCACAGCCATCACCTAATTCGAAACCAACTTGACCAGTAGATTAAAATGTTTCGACAGTGGCAATGCCTCTAATTACCCAAAGACGTAGGACGTAGGTAGCGTAACACCAGTAAGTAGGAGGTAACAACAGTGGCAGCCATTGTTTATTTCGTTCGGTCTAACGAAAAATAAATCTGAGTGACAATGTGACTGCAGAAAGCAAGATGTTTTGTTCCTCCGAGAAGCGAAAACTTTCCTTGTTTAGCGATTTTTGTTTCGTGTTAAAAAAAAAAATGTACGAAATTACATAGTATTTTGTCAGGACCGCTGTATTATTTCGTGTTAACCGATTTTTCATTTAAGCATTTTCGTGTTAAACGTTTTTTACTTTATGTTATATATAAATATATATTTTATATTTATTACACATAAAACAGATTATTCTAAACTTTTCTAATTAATACAGGCAGATAGCACTGAAAGCACTGAATGAACGACTTGGCAAAGCAACGATGTCTTCCCCATCCAGTAGTGGAGCCGAAAAAGCTTCAGCGTCTCGTGTACCAAAGGATACCACTATCGTAATGCCTTCACCCGATAGTGGAAGTAGAAATTCGACGTCGGAATCCACGTCCGCTACTACTCCTCTTCTCCCAAATCAGATTCAGTTACAAGCTCAGGTGCATCATGTGATAGATACTTGAGCCATTGATCCTCTTTGTAAATAATTGTACAGTCACAAAATTGTATATAAAGTTATAAATATTTATATATATCACACAAAATTAATTAGAGGATTGGATTTTCTTCTCTTATTATTTTCGGTTCCTTAATTTTTGAAACGTGCTGACGCAGAAATTTTTATTGTAATTATATATAGAACTAGTCATAACTGAAAAAAAAGAAAGATTGTTTTTTCAGAATTAGCCAGTGGAGCGCATGTATTTGACTATTTTTTCTAAAAATGAGCGTTTATTTTTAATTTCCTAAAAAAGCTCATTTAAGCCACTGTATTATTTTGTTTTATTTACTACTGTGTACACAAGTACTATAAAATATATGTAATTTACACATATCTTTATCTAAATATATAAATAATGTATATACTATTAATCGAATAATTTTCCTTTTCCTATCTTATTTATTTGGTTATGCAGAAATGGTTGTTTTCATTTGTGTCTTTAGCAGATTTTATGATAGCTCTGATAAACTGCTCGATAGGTAGTTCGAGAATTGAAAGTAACAAAAACAAACTCCGAAATAGGATCAAAATTAATGAGTTTTTTCAGCAAATTTGTTTTATTATAAAAAAAATCTACAAAGTTACACCTTAAATACAAAAAGCCCAAAATTTCAAATTTTTGTACTTACAAATTCTTGGTCGCCTTAAATGCTTTGAAAAAAAAAATTAGTTTTTGTTAACAATGATTCGAAAACATAGAGTACTCGACAGTAACCCTTTTTTTTCAAAAAAACTTTTAAATATAAACATCGGATAACACCACTGTTTTGCAACATTCTTATACTTCAGGTAAATGAAACGTATTGAACCTATATGAAACCTATTATTGATAATGAACTGATTAATTTTTAATTTTTTTTGGCTTCTTAAAAAGACTGCCAATTATATATAAGTTTGATAATAATATCAAATGGTGACTTTAGATTTGGAATTTATGTGATTACATGGTTATTGAAAAAAATCACAAATATTGGAAATACTTTGGTCTATTAATAATTAAATTAAACCTTTTAAACCGATGATACTTAACACCTCTCTTAAATAAGAAACTTTCTTCACTTGCCTATAGTTTCGGGAAAGCTTCCTTCCACCTTCAAGGCTATCTATAGAAACATGAGTAATGTCACATTTATTTCACTTTCGGCCTTCCGCAGTCATTGTCATGAAAAATAGTAAAGCTTCGGATTAAACCGTGTCTTTTCCCCCATATTGCAAACGGCTTCTTCAGAGTAGTTTTGTCTCTGCTGTATGAGTGATGGTCTAATAAGACAATTAAAGAAGATAACTGCCCTGAGAAGAAGCCTATTGCAATATGGGCGAAACGTAAGTTTACATGTAACCATTGATGCGGTCTCAATCCGAAAGACCTCAGGTTTCTACTGATATTATGACCGATATTACTTATTTTTTTCCCAATTTAAGGCGCGTCAACTTCTACGGACATTGGCGCCCGGAGCCTTCTGAGTGCATTGCCAGCCTCCGGTCAGTGTTCTCTCGTCAGACAACAATGTCACGAGACAGTGACAGTGTAGAAGCTTCTGGAAAGAAAAAATCTAGGGGCAGCAGAGTTGGAAACGAACCCGGAGCC
Organism: Triatoma infestans; assembly: GCA_011037195.1. NCBI lineage: Eukaryota > Metazoa > Arthropoda > Insecta > Hemiptera > Reduviidae > Triatoma > Triatoma infestans. The sequence continues at coordinate 48,936 of JAAEAF010000794.1, forward strand.
TGGGAGTCCATAAGCTAACCACTTATCTATTCCCTTCCCTAATATTAAAAATTACCTTATCGCAAATAATTTGGTTATGTAATGTTTAATATAGTGTAAAATTTAGTCATTTCTTTCAGCAATAAAGGTTATCCCTCGCTGTAGCATTTGTTGTATCTAGGCCCATAATAAAGTATTCATGTCACTAGTAAAATATTTGGCCTAAATATTAGTAACTATAGATATTATAAATTTAGCCTTAGAAAATCATAGTACTTATCAGTTTAATGACATTACTTACGTTTCTAAACCATGAAAATATAGGCAAAAACTTTGATATTGTAAACAAGTGATGAAGGATAACGTAAGTTTTATCCACGACCAAATTTCCAAATGCCTGTTTCTTTAAGTATTAAAAAGTTGAAAAAAATCTCGGAAAAAATAGTTGTATATGAACATAAAAAAAAAAGAAGATAATACTCAGGGAACTATTCTACTTACAACCCCTTATCTACCAAAACCAACGAAAAATGTTCATATAAAAACCTGTAAATGAGCTAATTAAGGGATCATTTAAAAATATATTTATTAATAATATGTTGCAAAGCAATGTTACTAGAAGAAAATGGATGCAATGCAAAAAATGAACTCAAAAAATACCATGTTCTATGGAACATGATAAGTGCCATACTCTGGCAATAATTCCTTTCTATGAAATATAAATTTAAAATTTCGGATCAGAGCATTTTTACATAATTGCGTTTTTATAAGCATTTTATATAAACAATAAATAATAATAAATAATTTATTTACACAGTCTGAAAAAGCCAAAGAAATAAAAACTACCGAGATCAAAAACAAAGCGAAAATCACTATTTTATAATTTTTACCAAGGATACTACAATTTTTAAGTCGTGAATATCTGTTATATTTTACAATTGGAACAGAAATTAAATATTATATCTTTAATTTCTCTTACTTTATTTCTTTTATATATAGGCAATTAATACATGATGAATATATCTACAAATTACACTTAGTGTTGAATCTCAATTATTATTATTATTATTATTATTATTCACTGAGTTAAATTAAGTTATTTATTACCGCATTAAATTAAAATAAAAAATTAAATTATTATTATTAGTAACATAATTAATTTAAAATTATTTAAGAAATTGTAATTTCCCTCTGACGCAACGTGAAATAACTGAGATTCCACACAATATCACATACATCACTATTTTGTAACATGCATTAAATACCTTCCATATTCCTTAATTAAATTATTTTTCAAAACTTTGATAAAAATTTTTTTTATAAATAATACTGACAAATCGGCTGGCCAAAAGAAGAAAGAAAGAAAGTCAAGTATATTCAATGAATCAATCAAAAACAAGTAACTCTATATTACGGATATAAGACAAAACATGGCATAGGTCAATAAGGACCAGATTACATGTTTTAATTACTTGAACCAACCACTTTAGCAATTTAATGCTTTTTGAAGGAGAGATCATAACATTTTTAATAAATAAAGGAAACTTCTTTTTTTTAAGAGTTCAAGCAATTAAAAGAAGTAGTAGCCTTCCCAAAAGCAATTCATCAATTTATGTTTCAACAAATTCCCTTATTCAACATCTCAGTTCGAAATAGCTACACATTCTAATCCTTTGCTGCTCCCAAACTAACAATAATATATCTTTGCTTATTTCCTGTAAAATATTTGTCTATGGTTAAGTAAAAACTAGGGATTTCTTTTCTTTTTAAACGAAACTATTCAAATAATACCAAAGAAATTAATGTACATTCTAGACTGTTTACAAAATTATAAATTTTTATTTAGTAACAAAATAGAAATAATTTTGTATTTCTTATTATCTCAAATCAATTATTAAACAATATGAAATTTCCAAACTTATCCATCATTTATTGACTTGAATATTGAGATAACCAATCTTGGGCATGAAAAGTCTTCATTAGAATGTAAGAAAAACTTATGACTCAACTCCATAAGCGCAATATTGTTCCATAATAATAATTTCTATAGTTGATTCACGCAAACCTTAAAGCTGAAATCAGACACATCACTAACGGAAATCAACAGAGATGCCCTACTTTAAATGAGAATTCTTTGTAAAGGATTAGGGCTCAAAAAAAAAAAAAAAAAAAAAAAAATATGATAAAGTTCTTCTGTGATGTATTCCGATAAAGTTTTCCAGTGATTTAATTCTTGTTGCTTCATTTTTTAAAAATCGCAAGAAAGAAAAAAGTAATTTTCAAGAACTGACTCCTCACGTTTATAAATTAGGATCAAATTAGTTGAGACACAAAAGGACAGTAGTCCTCAAGATTTTGTCTTTATTGCACAGTTTACGCACTTATTCCAATTATTTCAAAAACTTTTTTTGGAATTGAGTCTAAATAAATATATATAAAAAAATAATAATAACTTAAATATTTAGTAAACTGCAGATTAAGCGATTCATGAGACAAGCGGCTTCAATGTAGTTTTGAGAAAATTATCGGTCTTGCATGGCTCTCAAAAGTCAGCATTATGATTCATCGACTGGGATGCAACAGAAACGATTCTTGCACAAGCCCGCATCACTACCTCATTCGCATTTACCATTAAAGTATGTCTATAATATTCACTTGAGATTGATTTTTAAATTTGCATAAACATAAATAAAAGGAAGTAGTCAAAGTACTAGATAATAAAATACTTGAGTTTATTACTCATATTTATAATTATGTTTTATATTTATTTATTATTTATGATTATGTAACTTAAAAAAAAGAATCCATTATTTTTTTAAAATTTTATGCATCGGAAATGCTAATTAATTTTTAATACATGAACTTCTCTATATGAACTTAATTTTAGCAAAAAACCCACTTTATATCTCATGAATTTAGATATTCAGGGCGTTTGTGTAGTGGTTATGGGATGGATTGTAACTGGTAGGTCCTCAGTACAAGATCCGCAAATAACTGTAAAAAAAATGTTAAAAGTATGGGCATTCGCCTCCGCCACACCTAATTGGTAGGTGGCCTTAAAGTGCGCCTGAAAAAATAGGTAGAACTTTACTTTTACAAAGGTTTATACCTATTTGCGGGGGGTAAAGGATTCATTCTATTAATCTCTTATTTTAATAAGGTAATACTAAAGAAAAAAAAACGAAATATCAAGGCTTTCACAATTTTTTTCCTACAGACCTCTACAGGAAGTGTTTTGGGGCCAAGATCAAGTGAACCTTTTTTTTGGCCTGTTGGCTACTTTTTTGTCATTAATCCTTGAAAATTCAAAGATTTTTTTTCCACAACTTTCTCAAAAACGAAGCGACAACGTGCAAACCACTGTATTCTTTGAGCTAAGCTTTTTGACCAATCGTAAACGAAGAATTCACATTTAAAGACAAAATATTCTGTTTAATTAATATAAACATTAAAATTAAGAAAAAAAAAGACATTGTGCAAATGAAAAATGAAATGATAGCTATTCTAATTATATACTTTCCTATTTACTAATTATTCTAAAATCTTTTACTCTACTAGTTATAACAGCCAGCAAAAATTAAACTACTTTTAGATAAATATAAACTGCTAACATAGGCTTTTAAAAAGCAAAATACTAAATAAAGATTCATCAAAATTAAAAAAAATGAGCGGGTGTTTATCAGCGCCAAACTATTTGGATCAACTCTGACAGAAAATTTTCCTAGTTTTAATAAACTTTAATATCCTAAAGTTAATAAATACTAAATCAAATTCTCCTTTAAGGTCAATAAATTTATATATACATACATATAATGTAATGTGTATATATAGAAATAATTAATTAAAATAAAAGTAAATTTTTCTTTTATAAACACAAAAATTTAAAATCCGGGAAAGGTAATTTAGGCCGCACATAATCCCATACATGTTTAAAGTCACCAAGGATTTACACACACAAGAAAATGCCGCTTCCAATGTATTGCACGCTTATTATTCCAAGAATAATTGCACCAAATTATAATAAAGAATGAAGTGCATTAATATAAGAAATATTAAAGGTGGTTCTTTTCCATTTATATATAATACATGACCCAGTTTTTGTCTAATTTGAACTTTAAAATTTGGCAATCATTATTACACTTTTATGAAAACTATTTTGGTTAAAATAAAATTGTTTAGTGTATTAATATTTTATAATGCGGGCATATATGTACAATGATTTCTATTAATAAAATGCATACATTAAGGCAATTATTTGAATAAGCATACAGCCTTCAAATTTAAAATAAAAATGAGGCCATTATCCAGCTAATATTGGATATGTCTTTAAAAATCTAAACTAGTAATTTCTCAATCCAATACTTATATATATTAATATTTTACAAGTTTCTTAAATAGTTCTAGATTTTTATGAATCATATTGTTTAGTCCTTATAAATAATTTGTTTCATTTGAAAACTGTTTTCTATTAGTTCACTGAGAACTAGAATAAGTCTGCAAAAAACATGAATCTAAATTTTATATTCAACTCATGAAGATTAACTTTATAAGTTTATAAATGATATATGTACATTAAAATTAACAATTAATTCAATGTTCATCAAGACTTAATGAAATTTAGGAATGTAACTAATTCTAAATAATTCTATTTTCGAAATTAACAGATTTATTTAATTCATAATACTATAGGTAGTATTACGAAGTAAGTATAAAATGATTTCTTAATAAGAAAGGTAAAGAGGGATTCTTCAATTAAAAGAAATGTTTTTACATATGCGACTAGAAACCATCACAGCGGAAACTAACTAGTAGATGTCGCAGTGGATCTGGTGGCTTTACAACCACTCACTCTCTACACATCTAACAATAACTAGTATTTACAAAAAAATAAAAGTAATAAAAAAAAAGTCCAAAAATTATAAATATAATATGATTATTATTGTCATTATTGACTTCTTCTTTTCTTTTTTTTCAATAATTCCGTTGCTACTTCGTTAGCCATCATCATACTGGGGATATAAGGAGAGTCAAGAAATCAAGGCTAAACAAATGGGAAAGCAGCAACAATGACATTCGTGTTTCAATGTCAATTAATAATTCTGTTATTTCGGGAGTTTGCAAATGACTAGATATGTTATTCATTTACTGTTAACTGCTTAATAATTCTTGCGGTCACATAAAACAAGAATAATATGGAAATAACAAATTTATGAACTGGTATATACAAACAATTGAAAGACATTGTTGAATATTTGGTTGGGGCCCACAATACTGGAGATAAAAACTATCTGAGATTTTATCCGTCATAACATGCTTTTCTCTTTCATTTGGACCGGCTTCAGATTTTCTTCCATTATATGAGTCTGGTTCATCACATGAATGTAGAATGACAGGGGTAATAAATAAAAAATAATAAAAAAAGGTGATGGCGCTAATGGCCTGCGATGTCGATACCACCTCCCAAAGTTTTAAAGCGCCCGTGGTAGAATTGTTGAATCAATATTATTTTTAAACGGGGGGGATAGGACTTTAAATTGAAAAATAATATTCTTGTTTACTTTTTTAATTAAAGTAAAATAAAAATGAATATAAATAATAAGTCAAGTTTGGCCGTTGTTAAGATACAATTAAAATGACGTTGGCAGAGGCCAAAGAAGAAACCTTTTTAACTCTGTTTTCTTCTTCGGCCCTGCCAAGCATCGCTTTACTTGCATTCTGAAAATGGAAATATTTTAAGCGAGTAATTTATAACGGTGCATGACAAAAATTAGTCTATTCAACGGTGTAAAGATTATTTGTAATTATTATTTCAATTCTTATTTGAACATAAGTTGTATATGTTTTACTCTAGTAAGTCTGCTTTATCGTCCCTAGAATCTCCATCTAATTTAACCCATTGAGGAAAAGGCTAAAAACCCGTTATTCACAAGCCTGAAAAATTTTTTCCTATTCAGATTACCAATATCAGCATAACTGTCCACGGGGAAAACTACTTTCCATAAACGGAGATTATAAGCTTTTCCAGCATTTTTCTACACTTTTAGAACCCTAAATAAAGTCACTAACCTTCAACAAAAAAAAATTTACATATTTTACAATCGACGAAGATGCATGCAAAAGAAATTATTCCAAATCACAGTAGCTGAGAGTTTGTACACACTCGGGATATCGGAGAGTAGCAAAAAGGTATTAGGAAAAAAACATTAAGCTTCCTAGTATTCTTATTTTCATAGCAATGTGTCACACATATTAAATTATTTATTTTGTATAACGGTCTCAAAGGCAGGAATGTATAAGTTATGAACAAAAGGAGTCATTAATGTTGCAAGAGCATTCAGATATTACTATTTAAAAAAATAAAATAAACAAAAAAAAGATGGTGGAATAAATAGGAATTCTCAACAAAAAATGTTCTGACTGGAACACTTTTTCCAGAAAAGAGGAATTCAATATAGCTGTGGGAACACTTAATTTCGATGACTCACTAATGACTTTCAATTTTAACTGTTTCAGATTCTGATTGTGGTTAGTCTGTAGGACCAATAAAAAAGAGAAAAATTGTAATATCAGATATGAGACTATTAAAAAATTTCTATGTTGAGCACGTTGCTTTTACGAAATTTAACTTTTTCATTTATAAATTATTTTCTTAAATTCATTTTACTAGATGTTTATTTCACTTAACAATTAATGGGATTTTTTAGGTTATTTATTTTTTAAAATAAAGGTTTACGACTACAAAACTGTGTTCCTGTATGAACTCGAAATCTTATTAATTTCAGTTAAAAAAAAAAGTAGGCTTGCATATTTAAGGATCTGACTAAAAAGAAGATGAATCAAATAATCAATTAATCGTAGACTGTTTTAATCAAGAATTTACTTAATCAGTTTTAACTTCACAAAAATTTGGAATTCAAAGACACGTGAATCAATAAATAAATGAGAAAGATATTTTAATTAAAGCGATTGTGAAAAACTTAAACTCGTAGTTGTTGATTTTACATTTAACCGATATAAAATTTCAATCAAAACATCAAAATACTTTAATTGGGCAAAAGTTTTCTTTTGCATGCACTGCGACTAGAAAGATGTATTGTGTGCCCCCAGAGCCTTCTCAATGCACTGCCGGAGTTTGGGCAGTGTTCAGATAGCTACAGACAACACCACCCATCACCGGACTGTGAGCTGGATTCGGACCAACCAGCGCGCTACCAACCACTGTACTAATCTTTTCCCTTGGGTAAAATATTTAAAATAGATCATATTTGAAATTTGATTTTTATTAAAACAAAAACACTTAATTGGGTTAGTCGTTCTCTTGAAGTAGGATCCGCTAATATTCCTAATACTCCAGCAATGAAATTTTTTAAGAAAGTATGTCATGGAAAACTTCTAATAAAACGGTAATCTTGCAACACTGTCAGTTAGATTCAATTACTTTCCGGATCCTAATACTAACAAATCAGAAAAATATTGCAATACCTGTAAAAATCAGCAAGGATACGGACAATCTTCCATAAATAAAAATGTGGATGATTAGCTTCTTGAATTATCGTGTGTCACTACTTGTAATACAGTAGTCTTTTTTAAATTTTAGCTGGAAATGCATAACGAACGTAGAGAAATCTTAGAAAAACCGAAATCGCAATGCTAAACAATATCTGAAATACTGTCCGTTAAAGCATGCTTCATTGGTTCGACAGGTTTGGGATCATCATTTATTATTAGAGTCTGATTTATCGAGTGTGTGTAGCAATGTTAAGGGTTGAAGACTATGTTTCTACAAAACTTGATACCATCTATGGATGAAAATCCGAAACCGGTCAGAACCAAGGAATGAAGAAAGCATGGTATGGCCGACAAGCTCTCGATACATTTATTAACAATTTGCAAAATGATGTACTTAAATATTTATCCCAAAATCTATAACTTATTCCAGTGACTCTTTGACGAGGTACTAAAAAATAGTGATTATAGTACGGATGACCGCAATGCTAAGAAATTTGAGAACCTCTGTTTTGAAACACAGTACAATAATCAACAATTACAAAGTAATTTGGCCCTTATAGTAATATCCATTACAATTTAAATTTACAAATTTCAATTACTATGAGAAGTAGACATGGATGTAGTATACTACTTTCAAAAATATAAGTACATCTAAAACACAAAATAACTATATACTAAACCAAAGTTTAAAAAAAATTGAAATAAATCTGTGTTAAAGACGAGCTTATAAGATTGAATTCCCACTCAAAATCTATATTTGTTAAAAATATGGGATAAAAATAATTAATTAATTTTCAGAGATAAGAATAAGAATGCTGAAAATATGTTTCCAATTCAAACAAATGAAAATTAAAATAAATAAATATACGGAAATACTAAAAATAAGTTAAACAGGTAATTTAATTGTAACCGAAACTATTTTTTTTATTTGTTTTTTTTTATTAAAAACATTTTTAGAAATTATTGATTTTTTGGATATATAAAAATTGTATATCTACTATTAAACATTTTTCACTAATTGCGTAAAATGGGGATATCACCGCTTGAAACAAGTTCATGAACTGGTGCTTCTAAATAAAATAAAAATAATTAAAAAACTTATTCATCTGAGACTAGACCAAATTATTTAGCCTCCTAGTTCTCTGCCCATAACGCTCAAATAGTAATAACAATCATCATTAAAAATCTAAAATTTATAAATATTTTGGTTTCAAAATTAATAAAATAAATTAGCTTTTCTCACTGTCCATTTTTAAGAAGTGAAGACTTGTATAGGGACTGCAGAGGTACATGAAGTAACTCGACCAACTGTGGAAAGAGCGGTTCTGAAAACATTAACAGAAATTTCAATCATAATTTTGAATTATTACTTTTGGTTTTCAATGTTCCATTTTGATACTTCCATATTAACAATTAATATATTAACGTTAATTTTTTCTAAAGAATGATATTAATCATTAAATATGAATGTTTTCCTCAGTATCTATCTTTAAGATACACACGAATAATAATAATATTAAAAACAAAATTGTTCAGAATTAAATTTTAAGCTGGTTTGATTTTTTTTTTTTGTATAAGTTAAAACATCAATGATTGTCAGCGCTAGGCTAACCTCGTCATTTATAAAGCTTTCCTCTGATCATATTGCTTTGAACATCATATAAACACTGAATGAATGTAAACTTTTTTGTTCATTAGATTTAGGCTGATACTTAACTATATTGTAGGCTGCAGGGAATGGCGTCTAACAACTGGAGTGGGAAACGGTCTATCTTTTAAAGTGGCTCCGGAAATTACGGCATTTAATGAAAAGTCCAAGTATCCCTAAAGAATTAGAATGGATCCATAAAGGCGATTAAGTTTGATAAAGGTACATGAAATATCGGCGCAATTAGATCGATATTTTTCAATATGGTTACCAATGGGAACCAATGTTAATAGTAGATTTAAATCTGACAAAGTACACTGTTATGCAAAACTTCAAACCTATATTTGTGTCAACAGATAAAAAAAAAAAAAAAATCCGGTGTTTCTCTTCCTGCGCTATAAAATTCTAGTGGAAACGTTGCTATAAATTTCGAAAATACTAAAACGCTCAAGCATATCGGCAACGGAAGGAAAAATAGAAAAATCACAAAGTTCTTACTTGATATTCCATTTAAATCCCCCCCCCCCATCTAACAGTAAAGATCGGACAAAATGCATCAACCGGAAGTGCGATTTTACTAAATTATTTTTTCTTTTTTAATTTTTCACGATTTACTTGAAAACAGCTTCAATGATACTCTCTCTAAACTTCGTATACTATCTACAAAAATAAATGCGATCACTTTCATTTGAAATATTTTTCGAGGAAAATTCATTTTTTGGGGGTCCTGGAGGAGAGGCAACGTTAGGCTTTCCTCTAAAGTACCATTTCAACATAACGCACATTTTTGCCACCTATATAAATATCACCACCATAGATTAGAAGCATAATTAGAATTCCAAATTTAAACAAAATTGCTTAACTGGAAGCGTGAATTTGAATTAGTTTTCGAATTTTTTGGAATTTTCTAGAAAAAGGCTCTAACTATTTTCCTTAACTCGGAGTGCTAATCGCCCACATGTATCAATTTGTTTAAAAAAAAATTTTGTTCGGAAAAATTTATTTCTGGGGTTCTAAGCGTTAGATTTCAAATGTTATTAAAGTTTGTTCAAGTTATTAACGCTGTCTTTGAACCCCTCTTTCAGCATTACTTGCCTTGGCTAGCACCCGCACCATCTGTATATATATATATATGAGATGTGTAAATTAAGTAATGAGACTGATTTTCTAGTGTTCGATCTAGCAACACTGGAGAAGCGGCGCATGCGTGGTAGGGCAAGTAACCATCTGATACACGTCCAGTGCAAATTTGAAAATGCTAGAGTTGTTGCGCTGTCCGCAGTGCCTTTTTTTGTGAGCAAGGTTTTTTCAGTGCGTTTTAAAAATGAGTGACATCAATTACGAGCAACGTTGTGCTATCAGGTTTTGCTTCAGACTTGGGCACAATGCAACGGAAACGTTTGGAAAACTGTGCCAGGCCTATGGAGACAATGTTTTGTCGAGAGCACAGGTTTTTAGGTGATATAAGTCGTTTGCAGAAGGAAGGGAATCAATTGAAGACGAGCCTCGCAGCGGAAGGCCTTCATCTTCAAGAACCGACGAAAATGTTGGCAGAATCCGCGATCTCGTGCGTTCAGATCGTCGTTTGACAGTCCGAATGATCGGCGAAGAGTTGAATTTGACTCACCCAACCGTTCATCAAATTTTGACTAATGAATTGGGGATGAGAAAAATTTGTGCAAAAATGGTTCCGAAAAATTTTTCACAAGAGCAAAAAGACATCAGAAAGGAAAGGAGCCTTGACTTTTTTGGAGCAATTGAAAACGATCCCAATTTTTTGGAACGTGTTATTACAGGAGACGAGTCTTGGGTGTTTGAGTATGACCAAGAAACTAAGCGTCAGAGCATGCTAAGAGTGGCACACTTCAACCTCTCCAAGGCCAAAAAATGCAAGAATGAGCAAGTCAAAAATCAATGCATGCTGATTTGCTTTTTTGATAGCCAAGGAATCGTTCACAAAGAATTTGTGCCTCAATGCCAAATGGTAAACCAACATTTTTACCGAGAAGTTCTTGAGAGACTTCGAAAAGAGTCATGCGTGTGAGACCAAACATCAAAAACAAGTGGGTGTTGCATCACGACAATGCTCCGTGTCACACCGCAATTTCTATTAATGAGTATTTGGCCAGTAATAACATTCCTGTGGCTCCTCCTTATTCACCCGACTTGAGTCCATGTGACTTTTTTTGTTCCCCAAATTGAAAAATCACCTCAGGGGACGTCATTTTGGAACATTGGAGAATATTCAAACAGCCGTAACCGACCAACTGAAGTCTATTCCAGTATCCGAGTTCCAGCACTGCTATGACGAATGGAAGAATCGTCTTCAGCGTTATGTGACTTCCCAAGGTAGTTACTTTGAAGGGGACAATGTTGAATTGTAATTTTATTTGAATAAAAAAAAGATAAAAAATCAGTCTCATTACTTAATTTACACACCTCGTATGTGTTTGAGCAACTGAGTAAAATTTCTAGTTTAAATAACATTTGTAATTATCTAACTGCAGTTTGAGTAAGTCGCATGAGTGTTTTCACACCAGTTTTTTTTTTTTTACTCAGAGGACCTCATATACATTTCCGGTAAAAACTCAATTGCGAAAATTTGATACGATCACAATACTTCATAGCAATAAGAAAAACTAAAAATCATGTTCTATGTACGGTGAACATAGTTCACAATGACTTTACATTGACTGGCTAATTGTCCTGACTGAAGCTATTGCAAGCAATAAAGAAGAGAGAAGACCTAACTTGAATTTGCCTATATTATAGGCTGTAAAGCATTGCCTCTAATCAGTCAAAACAATTCCGTAATGGCAGTTTAAGCGGCATGCCTCCTGAAGAACCGGGGAAAAAATTAATTAAGAGTGGTGGGTGTATATAATTACTATGGCAAGTTCACAGAATGAAACCGAAACGAGATACCGTACGACAATTTTTTCGAATCAGGAGACCTAAAAAATAAATAGGTATTTCCTGCAAAACTCAATTACATTTGACATGATCGCAATAATGCCCCCTACTGGAGTAAGGGAAAGTATGACAAGATTTCGGATGTATGTCCAGAAATATTTCTCATATAATTACGATAGTAAAATAAGTCTTTATGAGTATCGCTTTTATCTAAAAAAGATTACAATTTTTCCAATTGAAACATAATAAATAAAAGTAGTAAAGAATATAATAAAAACAAAAGCATGAATTGTTTACAATAAAATATTTGACGGCTTCAGATATTCTCATGTTAACTGAAAAACTTTAGTCTGAATCGTCACACGAAAAACAAATAACTGAAAGGTAAAAGGGGAGTTTATGTATTTCAATAAGGGAGGCAAATAGTATATCAAAAATAACTTTAAACAGATATGATGTTTTGCCAATTTGTTCTAAAAAAATTCGAGGTAAAAAAAATACTACTACTGAGGTAACAGAAAATTAGTTACTGAGGGTTGGACATGCCGAGTGTAAGCAATATATTTAGAGAGTAAGCGCCATACACTTTATTTTTAGTCAATATCAGCGCTTTGATGATACTCATCTGATAATTTACATACAAAAATCCTAATTTATACTAATTAAATATTACTAAAATTAAATAAATTATGTACAGCTCCAAAAAACTTTTATTTTGCTATATTTTTTCTAAAAATTTATCGTCTAAAAATTCTCAGGAGAAAATATATTGTTAAATAATTATTAATAAATAATTTTAAACAACTCACCATTATCCGGCGTAACAATACCGTGCCTAATAAGAAAATCTACAACCACAGGACAACTGGTGGTTTTAAATTCTGGTGAAAAAAGCCTTTCTATAAGTTCCTAAAATGAAAATAAAATATATTTGTTTCTAGCTTCAATATATATACATATAAAATTCGATAAATAAGCTATTGTATTTACAATCATGGTGGTAAGATCCGACGTTTTATTCCATAAAGGCTTGCTATTGTTCTCAAAAAGAACAGTTTCAGTGAACGTTAATTTATTATTATAACTGACTGGATTTCACCAATGAGAGGCTGACAAGAATAGTACAATGACAACTTAATTTGAATTCGCCTGCACTATAGGCTGCCCGGGACGCGTCTAACAATGGCGTGGGAAAGGTCTATAGTCTGATTTTGTAACACTATGTCTTTGAAATGATTTCGAAAAAGTAGGGCGTATAGTGAAAATAATCTGGTTTTCCCAAAGCACCAGAATGAATCCATTATGGGTCGATTAAGTCGGAAACAAGTCTTTGGGCGGTTCATGAGAAAAATTTACTAAGGTAAAATTCATGTAAACAAGGTTTGTATGAGCAAGAAATAACTTCAAAAATAAGAAATCTGCACACAAAATTCTAATTTTCTAAGTCTACCAGATAATCTTTATTTTTCACCAGGTCTAGAAACTTGAGGATAGCAAAGTATAATATAAAAGGTGTGTGTGTGTGTATGTGTGTGTAAACTGTATATTAATTGTATTAAAATTCGATAAATTATATAAGCTTGTAGTTGCTCTTCTACTAAACCCTAATGTAGAAAATCTGTGATTCCTTCATATGTCAAGGCGCATCATAGTTCAAGTTTCAGATGCATGTTCTGAACTAGCTGGGACAAATATTTCTTACATTAATAAAATACATATTTATTAAATATCTTCAAAGCATCTATTCTGCATTCAGTTTAGAAATATGGTTTTATACAAATTCACCAAGCTTCTCCACATTAAACATTTAATCTAATTTTAATTTTTACACTCACAGCACTTAATGATTCCTGAAAGCCTATACTCTTTAAATTACAAAATAAAATCATCTGTTCGTTAAAATGCTTTGTACCAACCTTTGTTGGCAGTAGTTCAAATTTATCGACTTCCCCATCAGTGTTCGTAGGCACGAAGTTGAGTGGGAGTTCAAGATCGTACACAAATTCAGTATTGGGGAAGACTCCTCGTTCTGACTCGTAAAAGAACCTGCCGCAACAGACAAGTTTTTTTTATATGAGTCAAACGAAGAATTGGATAAAATAAAAACCAACATAATTATATTTTAATTTTTTAAAAACAGAAAGAAAGAAAAAGCCTTTAAAAACAGATGACAAAGATTAATTTATTTTAACAGGATCTTGGAATGGCTGGCAATAAACAGAACAGCAGCTGAATTCTGTGAGTCTGGATGGCTGCCATAAATAACTTAAAATAAATAATAAAATTAGAAATGTACCCAAGTAAAATAACTTACATTACACCCCTTCCTAAAGCATTTTCTTTTTCTTCGATTCTGGTAAATGTAAACGATACTCACGAGACGGACCCCCTGGAGAGAAGCTTCTTAAGCAGATCGGGTGGTATGGATGCTTCTTCTTCAGCTTCTTTATGCGCTGTCTCCAACACTCCGTGACCAACTGATAGTCCTCCGGCAACCTGGTCAGGCAAACATTATTATCCTTTGTGCCCACAGAGAAGAAGCCCTTCAGGAGGCGAAGTAAGTAATGTGTGGGGTGTGGGATAAGGATATGCAGAGTGCTTGATGTTAATCCAAAACCTGTCGAGAAGTTGTTTATAACATCTCCAATGATACAGCCTGTTAAAGAAATACATTCAGGTAGTAGTGTAATTGACTCTGCATATTTCTTCTAGAAACAATGGCTTGAAGAAAATAAAAAAATAAGAATGACCACATTGTTAAAGAAACCAGTTCAATAATATCTCCCTTTTCTACTATAATTCTGAAAACTGTACTCACCATATTATCCCATTTTCCTGGCCATGTCTGTTTGGTTAGTGATCTTTTTTGAAGCCATACACAGAGGCCTAACCTAGGATCATGGACGTATCCATTTATTGTTACACCATAGTTACATATTCCAAATAAACCTGTAGATCAATACATTTTAATATAAAAATTTTCTATAATATTGATACCAAAGATATTAAGGTTTTTGTACATACATTAGCAGGATTTAATTATTACCTCCATAAATTCAATTAAACAAACTCCCTAAAAAGCCATCCAATTCCATTTATCACCACATTAACTCTAATTACCAATTTTTCCCTCTTCAAGAGGTATACAAAAAACCATTTCAAAAATATAAGCATAACCGAAATTCATAAGATATGATATCAGAAGTACGAACTTCGCAGATTTTTATATTTACAATTTTAGTGCTTTTAGTTTTGGAATAAAGTGTGAATATTTAATGGTCCACTATTGATTTCTGAAAGAGGGAATTTTAGCGATTCCTGGAAATTAAAGTATTTTAAGCTCTTTCTTGATCTACTACTTAAAGTCATTAAGATCGTTTAACTGTACACTGCTGCTGTTTCAAATTAATTTCTCACCGTGACAAAAAAAAATTAAAATAAAAATAACTAAACAGTAATTCTATGATATTGATTATAGATATACAGTGTTCTGCGATGTGATGTCGCTACACCCGGAAGTGATTGTTATACACTTCAAATGCAACAAAAAAGTTCATATAAAGTATATTCCATTCTCAATCAGTGTGGAGTTACAGCACATTTTGTGATTTTTTTGAATTTTTCGAAAAATCGCTCATAATCCTGCACTGCTGGTGCTGTAACAAATCTAGGTTTCACAAAGTAAAGTGCACTTTTTGGTTTTACAGGATATACGAGCTAATTAACCGAATGTGTCTGTACTGAACAGACAGCAACCC
Source organism: Triatoma infestans (assembly GCA_011037195.1). NCBI lineage: Eukaryota > Metazoa > Arthropoda > Insecta > Hemiptera > Reduviidae > Triatoma > Triatoma infestans. Next base: position 64,743 of record JAAEAF010000794.1, read on the forward strand.
CAAAAATACTGTAATGCAATTTAGTGGTAAACCTAACAACTCAGCTTTCGCAGAATACCCCCTTTTTTTTTTAGGGAAGGCCAATGCTCTATTGTGCTACCAGAATACCCCTTAAAATCAATTTTTCCGGAAAAATGTTTTCAATAAGTGCAATTCGGCATTCCAAGTTTAAAGAAAAATACAGTCTAGTGAAGAAAATCGCTCCTTCTATCAAAGGCATTTGTTGATTAAAACCTTTGTGTATTCTTCATTCTAAAAATTTATCGTTTTTGAAATATTTTGTTTTAACAGACATCAAATTCACCGACATGCACAGAACCCTTTTTTTTAACTCAGGAAGGTCAAAACATAGTTCCGATAAAAAGACAATTTCGAAAATTTTTGCACGATGAATAGCCCTTTAGAACATGTAGTAAGTAATATAGAATACAAACGCCCTTTTAAAAGTACTAAGAACAAATTATTGATTATTTTCCCGAAGTTTTATTTCTAGAAATCTGAACGTTTCGCCTAATGAGGCCAATCCTCAGCAATATTAACAACAGTGACTTGACTCTTTAAAATGTTTTACTTTCTGACAGAGATTCTTTTAAAAGTTTTTAATAAAAATACATTGATTAAATTATACTTACATGTTGCCGACCTATCCATTTTAAAAAGCGATTCTGATGAGAATACTCTTTTTATTTCATAGCACTAAAATAAATTTATATACGTTAATAATTGAGTTACTCTTAACTTAAACAATAAAATTACAAAAAGAACTTGACATACATGTCAAAGTACATTTATTGAAAAACCGTATCAATATATTGGAAACCCACACTCCTTCAAATGAGTAACCAAATATGTTTCATATAAAAATTCATTTGTTATATATGTGTATATCTGGTTCAAATAACTAATCTTATCCAAAGGGTTTACTCTCGTATTAGAATAAAGATCATATAGTTATTTATGTAATAACCAAGTGTAAAAAGTATGATGAATATAATTATAGAATGTTATGCAAATAAAGCACATTCAAAATGAAGTATTGCTACAGAATAATGGAACATTATAGCTCGAAATTAAATTTAAGTTGGTACTGCCTTTAGTAATCCTCAGGAAGCTCAATAGATGTTTCAAATTGAAAAATTTAAGTAGCTTATAAATAATCGTTTTACTTACTTCATCTCTCCATCCTCTAAGCGCCAGAAAAATTCCTTTTTCTTTACAGTCTCTTAATACGGCATCTACAGCTTTTGTTCTCTTATCATATCCATCTAATGAAGGTACTAATGTAATGCAACCTGAATTTACTTGGAAGACATCAGAATAGTGGGCAAGAATGGAAGCTACTTTTGGCCTTACAACACCAACTTGTTCGCCACCAACTATGAAAGGCAGACAGGATTCACCGTTGGAACTCCCTATAATATTTGAGATAAATAGTTAAAAGTGAGAAATTATTTCAAATTTCAGTGTTTGGATAGTTTACGATGTTTAAAGAAAAATCGTGAATAACTGAAACTTCATTTTCACACACACACACACACACACACACAAATGTTTGTGTTTTAGATAATTTAATTCCCCAAGATAGAACAGATGATCTAGATAAATGTAAGGCACAGACTTCGGATCCAAAAAGAATGGAGCTAGCAACTGAAAGTATAAAAATAACTAGACATGGCTGTATGGAATCACAAGCGGAATATTAAAACAATTTATGAATATTTCCTTAAGCGATTACATCTTTGGATAACGAATGTTTAGGAAGAGGCATATTTGCTGTATAATGGAAGCATTCGGAAATAAAACTAATAGTAAAATAAATTAAAAATAGAAAATTTGGTTAACACATTAAATTTAAACCAATAAGTACTGTCTAGAGCTAGAGAAGCTGATGATCGACCTATAATGCTTAAACTTTATTCTGAACATACATTAAGTTATAAACGATACAGTTTCAGGCATCAACGGATCACCACAAACTTTTTCACCACCACGACCTTTCAAGTAAATGTAACGGTAGAAACATATCTAACTATTGAAAGAAATGTGATGGTGTTAACTATGAATGTTGAAGGCATTTGATGCAGCGTGATGGCTAGAAATACTGAATCACTGAGACTTCAAAATATCCTCACAATCTTTACGATTTACGGGGGGTCATTCAATAAGTAACGAGACAAATCGCTGAGTTCAAAAACGATTTGGCTACTTTTCGACATATCCCCAGCAACATTTATACTCTACTAACCCATCGTTCTACTAATTTGTGTATGCCTTGGCATAAAATTCTTTGGGTTGATGTCGAAGCCACTTTTGCACCTGATTTTTAACTTCTTCATTGGATTGAAAATGTTTCCCACGTAGAGCCTCTTTAAGGGATCCAAACAAATGGTAGTCCGATGGGGCGAGGTCGGGGCTGTGGAAGGATCTCCCATCCCACTTTTTTGTGGGTGTCCATAAGTTGTCTTGGAACCCATCTCGCACAAGTTCTCTTGTGAAAAGGCAGAAAGAAAATATTTTCTTGAACACCAAGAGTGAACGGAACTTGTTTTGGTGTGGTAGTGAGCTCGAGCAGCAATAATTTTGAGCATTATGTTCTCTGATGTAAGCTTATTTATTTCAATACATTACTTTTTTAATACTTTAATTTATAAAGAATTTTAGTATCATTTTAACTGCTGCCAGTGTGGTCTGTAATGAGAGAACACTGTCCGGAGGCTGGCAGTGCACTGAGAAGCTCCGGGCACCAATGACATAGATGTTGACGCGCCTTAAATTAAATAAAAAAAATAAAATAAAACAAAGAACTGCTTCTGCAAGAATAAGTTTAAATCATTTCTAAGGATCGATACGGGGCTAAAAATTACAAAAAAGAAATAAAATCATTTAAGTCGCTTGTTCAGATAATTTTTAAGCTATAAAGCTATTTATCGTTAGCACCACCAATTTTTTTTTTTTTGTTATTTACAATTTGTTTATATTGTTTGAACTTTATATTGTTTATATTGTTTGAAACTTTATATTGTTCGAACAATTATAAAGCAAAAGAAAGGGAGAAACTAACCCAGTAGTAGTACTCTTAGTAAATACTGTTAATGTTCGTTATCTTCTGTGAGCAAGTCTCGTCCATTGACGTTTCAAGTGTCGGTGAGGATTGTCAGAGAAGGTTCGGGACGAAAGAGCTGGACAAGAGAATTGTGATGAGTGGATAAAGATATATGGAATTTATTAAATCGTGTACTATTAAAGATAAACTATTTTTTGGTGTTAGATTTAGAATTCTCTCCTCTAAAACATTTATTCTGAATATTTCTGATAAAGTTCACTATTTCTGACAAAAATGTGAAAAAGTAAGAAAAACCTGACTTTCTGAGTCATTCTCACGTTGAACTCGATAATAAAACGTTACCAGATACCCACAATAGGATTTTTCTTCATTTCTGATCCAAGAAATTTATCCTATTATGATTTTAATCGAAATTATGCTGTTTAACCCTGGGACACCATATTTTATATTATGTATATAATCAGATAGGCTAACGTTCAGTTGCATACATATTTACATATATTTAATAACTCGAAGGATTTGTTAGCTGAATGGTTTTTATGTACATATACAAATAAATGTGAAGCTAGAACTAGCAACATCTTTTTTTATCAAGTCATTAAAATTATTTTATGAAAATGGCTAACTTAAAAACGTAAGTTCATTTTTAGTTTATTGTAATTTATGGTTTATCTAATTCAACAACCTGTAATTTCATATTTAGATTTTTTGGACAAGCTCCACAATGTATGAAGCAGTCCTGATCACGAACAAATTTTATTCTAGCTAATTTAAAATAATTTAGGGTTTATTAAATTTCTGCGTTTACTGTAGTTTTGCTCAGAAACTCCTTAATTACATAATTAAAATTTGCGGATTAAACTATGTATTTGTATTCATAATGATGCCAATGTATTAAATTGAATTATAGGTAAAATTGAGTTATTCTGGACAAACTTGGCTGAGACGTCCCCTATCTACTCCCATCCTACATCTCAACATTTTTTATGCACACTGTAATTAAGTATACCATAAATAATAATGATTGACTCACAGATAGTAAAAAATTATTTACACATTCCTGGGTTCTTGGGGATTATTTTTCCGGATTCTCATTTCTATTGTAGATTAAGGTGACGATAGATATTGCTTATTTCTCCTATATTTCTTATAAGGAACACATCGCACTAAGCTCTCAATAGTTCTGGTTCTCTTATATCTTATGTAAGGATTATGATGGGAAACACCAGAAAATTTGGCATTGAGGAATAGTACTGCTGAGTGTTTAATAAGAGAGTATGCTGATAGTTGGGAAGCAGCCATGCTTGTCCAGATAACTCAGTTTACCAAATTATTTAACATTCATTTCTAAAAAATTAAAACAAAATAAACAAAAAAGCAAACAAATAAATAAGCAACAATTAATTTGGGATTTAACCAGGTATGCAATCAAAGTTATCATAGCTTATCTATCAAGCAATGATAATGTTGAAAAATTAAAATGCGGAAGAAACTATCCACGAATACTATAACTGTAACACAATCAAGTGATTTTATTCCTTTAAAGCTGAAAATAAAGAAAAACCAAATTTTATACATATATAGAAAGTTTAAAAATTTAAAAGAATCTGGTAATTATGCTCGAAGCTGATTTGACATCTACATTTAAGATATATCTAAAAATCCAAGTGATAAAGATCCAATGAGTGAACCTGTTTCACATAAAATTGAACCATATCCACAGCCAAGTTTTCTATTTTTAAAGCTAAACTATTTCTGGACATTCAGCATTCTTTCTTTCGTTCAACATTCTTTCCCTAAAAAATCAAATTCTGGACACATATGACTTAGTAAAGTATTTAAAGCAATATAAAATCTGTTAAGACAGGTAAACTAAATATGTGAAGGCCCAACAGTATTATTTATTTACGTTACTGTGCAATAAAAAAACAGTATATGCCTACCTTCCAAGTAAAAACAATTGAATTGTTTCGCTAATTTAAGTAACCTGGGCACAAGACTGGTAGTTTCTTTATACATCTTTGATCCCTGCGTCTGCAGACAACGATCACCTTCACTGATATCGCTTATATTGCACATATGCCAATTCTAAATGTATATACTTAAAACGTAAGAAGATTAAGAAGTGCCCGACACCATCCATTCATGCCGCCTACCACACCTAAACAAGTACTAGATAACTGCTAACCCGAGCTTTGACGAGTTGCCATATTCTCATCATAATTAACCAACTTTAATATAAAAGGCAGTGGATTTGAAAAATATATCAGAATTATAATGTAATATATTCCAGTATTACTTATTTACCATTTTTTCTGGCAAAAATATTTCTACTTTTTTAAAAATAAGATTTGTTTAAATTTGTTTGTCAACAAAGGTTTCTTTAGCATTCATGGTCAACAAAGATATCTGCTTCGTTATTATCCTATTATATATTTGATTAATTAATATTGCAAATTCGATAAATGGCTAATAATAATTTTTACAATGAAAAAACAATTATTGCTCCTCTGCGTTCAATCCATAGTTTTGTATCAAATATGTATAAGTTGATTTCAATATATAGAAAACGTTTGATTTATTATCATACTTAACAAAAAATTATCTGAAGCAGAGAGTAACAATAAAATTGAAGCTTCAGAAATGTGCATTACTAAATTCACCATTGAAAAATAAGAGGTTTCTTTGAGATTACATGAAGCAGCCCCCTCCGCTCAAGTGTTATCTGTAAACAATTATATGTATTTATTTTTTTAGTAGGTGTTACATTGAAAAAATATTGTCACATTATGTATGATAGGGTTACGTATAAATGTAACTTGTTAAATTCTCCGCGTTAACCTCCTTGGCGGATTCTGCTGTTGGTTCTTGACTCAGAAGGGTAACATCTAAATTGTATCTTGTATCTAATCGGCTGATGCAGTTTTTCTTGTGTGTTTAGTGTTTGTGTAAAAATGTTGCTCGGATAGTACTAATTGTCATTTAATTTAAAAAAAAAAATTGAATTTAAGAGCGAGTATTTAGCAGTTTTATTATGAATCCTGAGAGCTGTTTCAATTTGTATCCTTATTTTGATAATCTACTCACTTTGATTGAGTATACTTATTAATAGTATGAACATTAACAATCATATTTTTGTATAAACTGTTTTTCTTAGCAAAAGAATTAGAACAGTGTCGATCCCATTCCCTACGTTGAAGCAAGCGGAAATTGTATATAATTCACTTAGAGTTGATCCAGAGCCTAAAAGAAGTAGGGTAAATAAAACTTTAAACACAGAAGGCAAAGTCCTAATTGCGTAAGTACAAATTTCTGGATTTCTGACAAATTGTAGAACTATTTATTTATCTCTGTTTCCATATTGCTTAAGTAGGTTTTCATAACCTTAATTTTTTAACCAGAAGAAAGTAATAAACTCTTCGAATATTTTTACTGCAATTTCTTGTTGGCATTAATATTTTCTGTGGTACAAAAATTACGTTAAAAGGTTTATTTTGTTATGTATGTACTGAAACATATTATACTAGAAGGTGTTGGCTAACCTGTCTCATGGATAGGTGCACGTATACGTGGTGTCTGCACTGTAGGAGGCTTCAGATTTTAAAAAACGTTTAAAACAAGTATTTCTTGAGTTTTCCATTTATTCGGCGATTGCTTGTAATGAATATTGTTTTATTATTGAATGTGTGATTGTTTTGTTTATTACATAAGTGAGAAAACGCCCTAAACTTTAATAGATCTTTCTTGGCGAATAGAATATGGTTCTTTTGGACAATGATACAGTAGGTATTTCACTTTAACAAATTATTCGTCATGCTTTACATTTTAGTACTGTTATATGAATATATATTTTTGTTTTTTGGAAGTTCTTGACACGGTTGACAATTATGTTCCACAAGGCACGTAATACAGGTTCAGTCTGCATTACAATGAAAAGATGTAAGTTATCTGTTAGTTTGATTTTTATCTTTTATATGTCATCAATGATCATTATCAACCAAATGATTATTTTCAGATGATGGGCGAAATAAACACTTACCTAAAGATGGAAGTAAAAAACCAGATCCTCAGGAATATATGTGCCTCCTAAGGGCTACTGTATCTAATACAAAAATATCTACAGTTGTAAGTATTTATAATATAATTAGTTGCTATATGGGTTAATGTTTAGAAAGTGACGGAGTTATTAAACATTTAACTTTAACAAAAAAGGCCAATATTGACTAGTATTTTAAAACTACTTGCATACTGTCAAATAATTAAGGCAAAAATAATTACCATGAGGCTAGTCAAGAAGCAGAGCCATGCATGACGAGCGAGCAAGATTGCCGGATTAAATCTCTTCGGAAAACTGGTGTAATTAAGGTTGGCGGCAGACTAACTCACGCACTGTAAAAAAAGTACCCAATACTTTTACCTAGAAACAATGAATAGTTCTTGTTCATGAAACTCGTGAACATTTTCATAAAATCTATCTTCAGTCGTCATGATTGGAATGAATCCTAGCCACACGAATTGCCTCCATTTTGGATAAAATATGATGGTCAGTATGATGGTGTGGCCTAAGCAAAATAATAATTCTTGGAAGTGAGGACATTGATATGTAACTGATCAGTACAAACTCATCCGATTTTGCCTCAGAATCAGTCTGTAGATGTTGCTTTACTTTAAGGCGATAACATCGTAAGACTGTTAGTGCTAAGATGGAGTGGCTCCTACGAGACTAAAAACTTTCATAAATTGGAATTGTGTGGTGAATTATTGATTCAGACATGTTGTGCCTTCTCCATTATAAATCCACAACTAATTGTAAATTCCCGATGGATAATTCTAGCAAAATTGTGGCGCATAGCGTAGTCGTTCGGGTTCAGAACCACACAATCACCGACATGATGAATAGCTTCAGATTTTTGGTGGTAAAATTCATAAAACCAATAGTTTCCGGAAGAAGTACTCAATACCTAAACCATGCTTTCGACGCCCATTTATTGATCATATAAATTTAAGGCGATAACAATCATATGCAACGGAATTATGATTAGATCATATGCAAACTTTACGAGGAAGTGTTTTTATTTCTATATTATTGTTTCAATAACTCCAACTATGTTCTGGCATATAATAGACAACTATGTTCTGGCATAGAAATCCAAAAGTAGTTCCAAGAAATTTTTCTGTAAATTAATTTATACTAACTAAGGAATGCAGATTAAGTCATTTTCTATAAATTAAAGTAATGAATGACAAAAAATCTGGTGTGAAACACTCACACGACTTTCCTTACAGCAGTTAACAAAATTGTAAGTGACAAATTTTCTTCAAACTTATAATTTTTGTCTTCAGTCTTATATCAGTGAAAGTATCTAACCTTAATAAAATGGCTTCCAAATCGTCAGGCCTTAAAATTAGAACGAGATGTTCAAAAAAAACCTGGCCATTGCCGTATAAACATCTCGATTTAGTAAAATGACTTTCCTTTTATATTCACAGTTAGTATTCCAAATATAATGAAATTCGTTGGTGTTTTTATGGAGAATAACGCGAAAATTGAAACAAACTGTTCATTAATGTACTTCTGGTTAACCGATTTTCTTCAAATTCGAAGTATTGGCAACATATTCAATTCTCTTTAATGTTATTTAGGTCATACAATTATATAATAAATTGAAATAACACTTAAGAGGAAAACATAACCTCATCCCTCCCGAAAAGCCCATGATGAATTTGCCCGAAATCTTCGTGTCTGATGCGGTGGTAGTATCTAAACGGAATACCAAGTATGAGCTTCGTTTTTGATATAATTCCGTTCCCATACAGACCATTTTTTAAGAACCTTTTTTGGACTCAGGGGACCTCCAAACTCAATTTCGAAAATCTGGCACCAATAGTAAGAGAAAGTTAAAAAAAAAACACTACTTATACTCTCATTTGTAAATAAAAGATGTGAGCCAATTCAAAAATTGCATTTCTCGAGTTTCAGTGACAAATTACTTCCAAAACTTGAAATTGTTGCTTTTTAGTTGACTTTTCCTTGAGATATGTTTCAAATAAAAGTTGTAGCTCTTTGTATGTGCAGTTCGGATACTTAGTTTAAAGAAAATCGTTAAAGTCGTTTTAGATAAAATAACAGAAAACTAAAAAAAAAGAAATCAGTAAAGTGGTACTTCCGGTTGATGAATTTTGCCCGAAATCTAGTTTTATCGCAATTAAATCACACTTAATATTTGCATATATTTATGTGATAAATTTAATATTTGAGGACGTTAATATTCCTCGATTTGCCTTTTTGCTTGGCCGATTCTAAATAATGATAAAAATTCATTTTATTTATATCGATGATTAGAGCTTATTTCCTTATCTCAATGACCAGCTTTTCAGTTATTAATATTTAGGATTATTTGCTATTTATTGAATTCTATTGAAGATTCATTATGAATGTTAGAAATTATTTTATTTTTCAATTTTCAGGTTCACCCTAAGGAGGTAAACAAATTTCAGCAGGCTTATTGCAGCCTCTTGCGTGGTAATATGGACGGATTAAAAAAAGTAAAGAAGACAAAAACAAAAGTGAAGGCCACGCAATAATATTTTGTAACCTTGAATCAAATTTTTTTATTTTAAATTATTTTTTTTGTATAAAAGTGTAATAAAATAGTAAATTTATTATTATATATATATAAAATTTCTTTTTTCATTTCTAATAACATGTTTTTTCCTCTTTTATCATTAGGAAGTATTCATATCGGTCTGGGAATGGGATTAGTGCAAAGAGATATAATATATAAAATAATTCCACCATATAAGAATAGTAAAACAAAAAGAAATTCAAACCACAATAACAAGAATATATTTTGTAACTTAACACTATAAATAAATAAAAATAATGGTTTTCTGTTTTATTTTGTTAAATAAGCGCTCAATTTTGGAAAAATTCTGTTTATACTAGATTTTCTTCAATTTTTTTTTTCTCAATTAATGCCTATTTGTCTTTGTCCGCGTCCGATGTTGTACCAATTCTAAAGAGTGGATGGTTCAGTTTTTCTGATTGCGATCACAAGTACAGATAATTTTCTCAGGATCTAGGATGTACGAAAGCCGTTGAACTTCGTGTCTTAGTTTTCGTATTTCCTTGCTTAACCTGCATAATAAAAACAATAGAATGTTAAGCTATCTATTTTCAGATCGACTTTTATGTCCAATTACCGATCACGTGTCGCCAACGCTAGCGCACAACGAACCTACTACATTTTATATCTTGTAAAGCATGTGCACTGTTCATATCACTGCTGTGAGACACATTAAACAGAACATTACTTTAATCGTTATTTCAACTGTGATAAAAAGTATATAAATTCGATTCCTAAAACTAGATTTTGAATTGAGATCATTCGAATCGGAATTTGCTGAGAAATTCATTAAAACAGTAGTTTTAACTTACTGTTTAAATCAATAGGTTGTTATAATGAAATATTTAATGATATTTGGATTTAAAGAAACGAAAAATAGTTTGCTTTTGTTTGTTTGTTATATTATGTAGTACATATTATAACATGTTAGTAGCAAAATCAGCTTTCTCATTCTGTAACTCTTCCTTAAAAATTGAAGCAGCGTTTTTACAGTTGCAGTATCATCAAGTTCATTGATTACTAAAGTATCCTTTCATTAACCTCTCATACATTTTATGAGAATTACATGTTCTCGATGAAATATTAATAAAATTAATTACACGTTAATGATTGCCAGAAGAAGCATCCACTACTCTGTACCATTCACTATGAGTTGACCACTAACCCTTGAAAGCACTGGTAGATATCTGAATTTCTTTTCTTCTTTCGACATTTATTACAATGTGCTTTACTTTTAAACTGACAAGGCATTGTATTGATTGGCTCTTTTTTAACATGTAGATTTCCATAATCTGGTTGGTGTCTGTACAATATAAAATAAAAAAAAATATTTCATAGTACTTCAAAAGAAGTTTAAAATGAACAGGTAAAAAATTAACCAACCCCTGATTGCGTAAAATATGTTGAATGTTGCATTGCTGATCTAAGTAGTTGTAGCAGCGTCCGTGCATTAAGGAAGCATTGTGACCTTGTTCGTTGTAAATTTCATCATCTGGATAGTACCCTTCAAATTCCCCCATCGAGTTGCATGGAGTATCCAAAAGGTGACGACATCGCTTTGTTGCTATTGATCGATGTTTGTCGCACAAGGTATTAAAATAAATTTTTGAAGTTTCATTATCTTCCTAGAATTCAATTAAAAATTAAAACCGAAAATAAGATAAAGATTTCAAAAATATTCATAATTACAATTTACCAATCATATTATTTCCTGTATCTTTTTTTTTTTGTTGGTGATTAGCTCTGTAATTCTGAGACCACTCTTAAGTGTGCATTTATGATAAGTGTATATCTTAAAAGAATAATCGAAAGATGTATTTCTTTAATTTAAGGGATTAAATAACAATAACGGAAAGGAAAAAATGCAATTATAAGTGAATATGAATAACTTTTGAATATGTGGTTAGGACCGCAGTGCTGCATAACGTCTATGATTTTTTATCTGTCACAGCATGCTTCATTTTGTTGGTGCTGACCGGTTTCGATTTCATCCATCTTCATTGTAAGGTTTGCAATCAAGTCTGTAGAGAGATGACTTCAACTGAATGTTTATATCACAAACGACAATCAACCAACATAAAGACAGCCACACAGACGTACATCAATTCCCAGATCCTATTTTAATGGTGTAAGAAAAGAAACAATCAAAAAAGAAATAAAAGTAATTAGTAAATATTTATTTCCTTTATTGGAACAACTTTATTTGTTATTCGAATAATGCCCATCACTGCCGTCCAGACATTGTAATTGGTAGTTGAATGAAAAGTTCGCTTGAAAAAATAAATATTTATAGATGTTTATTTATTACCAGAGGTGAAGAAGTTTTGAACAAAATTTAACAACAGAAAATGCCTCTTTATTGATTTTTTCAAATTTCTCGATTTCCTGTAAACTAGCCATTTTTCTTGAGCCCAACGATTTTCTTTAAACTTGTTTTAACTTATCTGTATAGGTTTTTCATTTATTTTTTTATTTGAAACATTTCCTGCATTTATTCCAGGCAGTGTTCTGGAGTAACTGTGACAGGCATCCCACTAAAGTGTTATTTTAGTGTAATATACAGTTTTCTTTACCTTCCTATTTATGTAGATTCAACATTACTGTGTAGTGATTGGCTATTAAGTCAAATGCACTAACTTAAAATAGGCAAAACCATTGATCTGAAAAATTTATTGCGGTTTGATAAATATCAGTACATAGAATGTAATGTCTGTAAAGGTAATTGTGATTAGTGAACGTATGTGTTTACTTCTGGGTCACTACTCAGGAAGCCCTGTTTATATTGCGTAGAGTGTCAATGTAAGTGTTTTTTGTGTTATAAGGTTGGGTTATCCACAGGAATGCCAAGATCACTGAAGAAATCGCTAGACCAGTTTCCCCTGTAGAGAATTTAAGATTATCCAATCGTTTAATAAAAATTCCTAAATTGAATACTGTTAAGAGAGTTTTGCGAATTTATAACAAAAGTTTTTTTACATTATTTTAATTTATTCCATAACTAGATAAAAGAACTGTAAAAACTTGCCAATTAATCTTCCTTTTTTTAAATAAATCCAATACTAAATTTTAGGGGGGAAAAAATGAAAAATTGAGTTCTAAACTTCATTTGAGCATAATCTTAAAAATCTGGTGTGAAACACTCACACCACTTTCTCTTACGCAGTTTACAAAATTGTAATTGACAAATTTTCTTCAAACTTATAATTCTGACTAAATGTTTGTCTTCAGTTTTTTATCAATGGAAGAATCTAAACTTAATAAAATGACTTTTTTTTTTAGGAAACCATGACCTCCTCCACCCCCCGTCAAATACTTCTTCTTTAAATGAATCTCTTAGAAAAAAGGTCTAAACAAAAGTAATCTTTACATTCACAGCTAGTATACCAAATTAATGAAATTAGTCGGTGTTTTTGTGGAGAAAATCGGAAAAACTGAGAAAAAAAAATCAGTAAAAAACACACCACCGGTTTACCGATTTAGATCACATAATTATATAATTAATTGAAATACCACTTTAGAGTAAAACAATCTTTAGGTGATAATTCAGTTTCGAAAATCTAGCACGATCGCAATACTTTCTCTTACCAATAGTAAAGAGAAAATACCAACACTAAGGAAGTGATATAAATTATTAAGTTAACGGTTTCTTACATAGAATAATATTATGTACTTTATTTATGTCTGTGCCAAACTCTTCCTTGATTCCCATAAAGTTTGTTTGAATTCTATTTTTAATTTTCATTGCATCATCGGTGTTTTCTCTTTTTCTTTTTTTCAGAGTAATTAGGTAAGGATTAATATCGCATGCTGTATGTGGATATTGCCATACTACTGGTATTCCCTCTCCTCCAACATAATTCTTTCTTTTATTGTTCATAAGGTGATGACTTTTCGACCAGAATATTCCAATTCATTATTAATTATTGTATCATGAAAAATCTCTAAAATTATATTCTACTGTAACCATAGTTATTAAGTATCTAATTCACTAAAATAACTTTCTAGTTTATCTGTTAAATAAATAAACACTGATTTATAAACATAACGCTAATTTAAAAAAAAAAAAATTAATTTTTAAGAATAGGAAAAAAGATATTGGGAAAAACATTTTTAGAAAAAAATGATTTTTCTCTTATTGCAATTCTCAGTTTTAATTAATTATTTTTTTAAATTTTACTAAATATCTAGTTGTTTCCAACACTTACGGGTAGCTGAACCGAAATGACTTATGGTGATTGATAGAGTATGCATTTAGCCATTAATACTATAACGTTCCATTCTTCAGCACTAAGTATTTCATGTGTCTTTTTTTGAAACTCATATATCTCGTTTAGGATTTACGACTTCATTACTTCATACCCAGGATTATCAGTCTCAATTATTTGTCATATAATTCTACCACGATAACATAATTTTCTTCCATCACAGCAGTACTACTTGAAGACTCTTCTGCAAGACCTCGTTCCATTATCGATTGGAGCATGACCCAGTGATCATTGTCCCATTTAGATTGCCACTTTATACTATATTACTTTCTCTAACTATTCTAAGAGCAAAATTATTGTAATCATGTCAAATATTCGATATCGAATTTTCACTGGAAATATACGTTATGAAATCCCCTGAGTCAAAAAAGTAGTTTTTATAAAATGGTCTGTATGTATCTATGTATGAGAACAGCATAGCTTGAAAATAAAAAAAATCGCAGAAAGTTCAAAATTGACATTCCGCCTGCTATCGTCATGGGATCCGACAGGAGCTTGCCTGTTCAAGATTCTCAACCGGAAGTACTTTACTGAATGGATTTTTCATTTTTTTTTTTGCAATTTTATCGAAAACGGCTCCTACGATTTCTTTAAACTTAGTATATTAAGTACACATACAAGAAGCTGCAACTTGTATTTGAAACATTTCTCTTCAATGTTTCATGGAAGGGCGCTTTGGGGGGAGGGATAGGGTTATATTTTTCTCCAAAGTGCTATTTAGTTTATTATACAATTCTATCATCTAAATAATATTAATTAGAATTAATTATGTTGCCTACGATTCTAGTTTCGACTTTACTACGATTTTATCCATAAAAACACCGACGGATTTCATTGAATTTGTTACGGTAACTATGAATGCAGAGACCTATCACTTTTATTAGGAATTTTTTTCGAGAAAGTTCATTTAAATAAAGAAGTTCTGGGGGATAGGGAGTATACGGTTTTTCTCAAAAAAGACATTTTATTTAGTTTAGATTCTCCCAATGATATAAAATTGAAGACAAGCGAACATTTAGTGAAAATTATAAGTTTGAAGAGAATTTGTCACTTAAATTTTGTAAACTGCAATTAGAGAAAATCATATTCCGGTAACTATTCATTCCACCACGCTAATTCTGAATTTTTAGTTCTTAATGTCATCGTTTCCATATTTGGCATCTGGGATTTTATCCGTCGTAACATGCTTATTTTTGTCGTTTCTACCGATTTTGGATTATCATCCTTCGTCAGAGTAAGGACTGTAATCCGAAAGAGAATCCAAAACCGGCCAGGAACAACAAAACATGCATGCTTCGACGGATAAAATGACAGACTAAAATCCATTATTGCAGACCCATCCACATATTGTACATTTCCCTGGTTGTCGTCTACAAGTTAACGTTTCTTGCTATGTCCGTCCGTCGTTCAGCCGATCCTTTCTCCTCCCAAATTTATAACGAGCACATCCAGCAACACTGCTGTCCATCTGTGCTGTAACAATTTAAAAGGAAGAATTTGCATTTCCTCAATGACTGTGCTTAACTTGGAAAGTTCTATCTCTAACTTCTGAAATGAGAATGAAGTAGCAGGCATGAACTCAATAAGTTTCTTTACTCTTTTTATACACGACTCCAAAGATTCTCATCAAACCCTTCCAACAAGTAAATAAATATATGGTGACAAGCATCTGGAACTATCACATCTCGATTGAACAATGACTCCATCAATCTTGATATCTGTTCGGGCCTTCCATATTATCTTAGTCTGTACCAAACCCCATCAGTACGATGTTGAGCCCTCCGAAGTTCTTGACCTTCTACAGCGAAGGCAGAAAATTTTGCATGATAGTGCTGTTTGATATATTATGTAGCCGAAATTTCTTAAATGTTCGAATATTGAAAGAAAAGTTCATATTTTCTGTAATAACTAAGCTAAATTGAGCATTGCTGAATAAACAGACACATCAAACATATTTGATATGTTTTACTTACCATCATGATCGAGATTTAATCAAGAGAAATGAAATTCAAGAGGATTATGTGTCCACTAATTGTCAAGTTACGGATATTCTAATAAAAAGATTGACACTTAGTTTTCTAAACTTGAATATAATACTTTATCTTAACGATTTTATTATTGATAAAAAACCAAGGACTTAAATTTTGTATTATTTCGTTTTATTGTGATGTAGTTAAATGTTGTGTTGCGCACTTAAATATATTGTATTTGTAGTGATGCATTCTATTCACCTTGTACAGTTGATGTAGTTTTATCTTAGCTTACTAGTAGGCAACTTCTTGGTAAGGTAAACAAACCTTAATTAATCAAATTACCAGGCAATCAATTTAACACAGACCAATGTGAAATATGTTCAGGCATTAAATAGAAAGTTTTTTTTTTTTTAATAGATTCCCCAAATGGCTAGCGCTGGTGTTGAAGAATTTATTCTCACAGTAACAATAGCAGAGATTCAAGTTTACCCATATTGCATGTTTTAATCACATATTTACTTTTTCTTACATTGTTAAAGGAAGTATTTTGATCGTGTCAAATTGTCGAGAGTTTTCACTGGAAGTACATGTTTTGGTGGTCCACTGAGTCCGAAAAAGTGGTTTTTAGAAATTAGACTCTACATCTTCCCCCTCTGGGTGTGTGTGCAACTATATATGTAATAAGAGGTCAGCAGAACTCAGAAACGGAAAATTGCAGAAACCTGAAATCTAGTATTTCGTTAAGGTGCTATCAGGAGACGCGACTATCAGGTCTTGGTCAAAATCGGTCGCCTAGATTTAGCAGATTTATTGAATAGATTTTTCATTTCTTTGCGATTAACTGGAAAACAGCTCCTACGATTTTGTTTAAACTTGATATATCAACTAATCAATAAAGAGATATAACTTTTCATTTAAGGGGTGTTCTGGGTGACGTTAAGCTTTCCTTTAAAATACCATGTTAATACATTATACGATTCTATTTGGGTTTAAAAGAAAATCGGCTTACCGGGTAGGACTTCTCTATTTCAGATGCACATACGAGATATACAGTTTCAGTTATATGTGACATTTGTTATTTGGTAATACACGTATAAATGAATAATAACTGAAATAATAAAGAGAAAATTACTGCGGGTTTCACACCAGATTTTAAATAATGGCAGATCTTCCTTGAGAAGTTGCCCTCAGCCCAATGGGTGTTGCCCGCTGGAGCCTTCTCAGTGGTGGGCCCATCTCGATGATGGACAGGGAGCTATAGAGAAAATTCTAGGAAGAGAAAATCTAAGGGCAGCACTGCAGGACTCGAAACCGGAACTTCCGCGTTGCTAGTCCAGCGCTATAGGCTAAGCTAATCCCTTCCCGTTGAACCAAGTTTTCCCTCTTCGACATTTTCAGGTTTTGATACTTAAGCTGGGTTGTTTATAAGTATTTAAACCAAGATTATTAAATTACGCACTTAGCCTGATCACTTAGATAAGGATTTCACAATCAACTGAGTCAGTTCCTGCATCCGCTAGAAGAAATCATAAAGATTCGAGACTTTTTATTGAATTTTATTTCATTCTGATGTAATTTCACACTGTTGACACTTCTGTTAATAAATCTTTAATTTGTGTAGGCATTTTAGCGCCACTGAACTCCGGAAACTGAGAGTAGCTGTTAACTCCTTTCTGGAATTGAGTTCTCTTTGTGTACTAACTATATCTCAATGGTCTGAATAAAATGTCGGTCAGGCCGTTGCAGCAGACAGATTTTCCTCAGTCTTCGCCAGCCCCTACTCCAAGTAGAGCGAACTATGGTTTTGCTCTATATCTTGCTTCGAATACAGCATTTGCATTATATTGCGCATGGGCTCTCAACTTGTCAAATGATGGAAACAAACCTTGGCTACATAGCATTGGACTAACTTATCTTCCGCAGGTAAATTAATCACATTTCATGATTAAATAATATCTAATCAATTAGGAGTGTATTTCATAAATTAGTCACTTTACTTTCGCAGCCACTTCAGGAAAAAACACTGAAGAAACGGAAATTGTAATCTTTGAAATATACCATTATAAACCTTGTACCAAGTATTAGTAATCATCTTATAAAATTTGCCATTGTTTCCATTGTAAGGAAAATTTGCCCTTTAACAACAACCCAAACACCTGTTTTCCCACACAGCTGACCATACCCTTTGACTTAGTTTAAGAGTTTAGTTTTAATATAGTTAAAAACACCAGTGTGTAAGCAAAATTTGCTTTGTGCAAGTCTGTGTTGTCACACCGTCTGAAAAACGCATCCTGAAGATGGGCGAACGCCCGATGACCACAAAATGAAGCACGGAAAATGTCTCTGATGCTTTCCAGCTCTGCGGAACTAACCACCATAACAACACCTTAAAATTGGTTATACCTTCTTGCTCTCCTCTTAATCCGACGTTGACTATCATTCTTGCAATCATGATGGATCATGGTTTTTTTTAGCTCGGAATATGGTTTATATGCGTTGATAATTAGGTGCTTAAATTCTTGTGCAAGGAGATCAATCCGTCTCTTAACAGATCCTCAATCACCTTGAATCTTTTCTGTGAAGAATAAGTGCACTAGCCTGCAGCCTTCTCAGATAACCGAGTTTTATTCTCTTAACATGACATTTCCTTTGTTAGTTTAATTTTTTAAATACACTTTAATTTGTGTTATTAGCTATTCATGGAACTTTTATATAAATTACAGTCACATTTTAAATGTTTCAGTTCCATATTAGAGCTTCATTAATTGAGCAAGACCCATCTTAGTCAAAGCAAATAGAGAAAAACACTGGCTCTTAGAACTTTTGAACAATTTAATAAACACACCAAAAATAGATGTCAGAGTTTTTCCAGTTAACCCGAATTCGCCAATATTATTCCTGACCTTGATTTTTATTGTAGAAAAAAGAAAACTCCTTAATTTTTGTAACTATTGAAATTTTCTGTTCTAGGTGTACTGGGCAGTTGCTATTCCTGTACATTTGTTAACCACCGTGGCTTGGGTTGGTTTAATATTGTATCCTAGTCTAAACATGTTGACAAATAATTCTATAGATGATCCTTCAGTGATAAAAGACTCCTATACAGTTCAACCAAATGAAATTCAATCTCCTACCTCTGTACCGCAACTTTATGATCTTAATCCAGCTGATGTTACCAAAAGATTATTCATGGATACGAAATGACGATAGCGAGGATTTTTCTTAATAATAAGTATAAGTACATTTTGTCCAGAAAAGTAATTTTTTTAAGTGTTTCTAAGTGTGATCTTTTTTTAAAATAAAGATAGTTCATAGAAGAGTAATTCTTTGGGAAATTTATCCTTTATATTTTTTGTATTTTGATTTCCCTTTTTCAATGTATACCTAAAAGCTCAGAAAAAAAAAAGTGTTTCTCAAATTAATACAACTTAATATATTATATCATTGGAATATTTAGAACTGAGGAAAGGAAAAATAAAATAAAGGATTGAAGAGAGTAAAAATCATTCATATTCTCTTTAAAAGCTAAATCAACAAAAGAGAAAAACAAATGTCTTTTTCATTAAAATGTTTTCTTTAACACAAATCTTCTCAATAGCCGCCAGCTATTTCATTTAACATAATTTATCACTAAGATTAACATAAGCAAATACAATTTACAAACTGTGAATTTAAGCCTAACAATTCGTCAAAGCTGGTTTTTGACTATTCTGAGATTTTAAGCGGCCTCTACTCGGTCAATAATATTGACAATACTTTAGAGTATTGACAATAATATTGACCATGTAAGGTGAAAAAATTGTATTGATGGTCGGTATTGACAAGAGTATTGATGAAATTCAGATTTTCTGATTTTCGTGTATCAATACTGAGAATTGGAGGGGATATTGACAATATTATTGACCGTGAAGGGGCGGCGCCAATATTTCCATCAATACTCAGTTCAATAGTTTTATATAACGTTGAAACTAACCAGTACAAAACAAAAGCGATACTATTATAATAGGTTAAAGGACTTTATGAGTAGTGCCAAACGCCAAAATAATGGCTACGCAAGCTTTTGTATGATTATTCATTTTTTAAGGTAAAAAAAAGCCAACAAAATAACCGAGTTACTACTTCTCCTAGTGGCAGAAGTAGTAACTAATGGGCACAGTTATTGACAATAATATTGATCGTGTAAGTTAATGAAATATTGAAACTGGTTAGTAAGAGTATTGATGGTTATATTGTCAATACTGATATTGACAATATTATTGACCGTGTAGAGGCCGCTTTACATAAATGATAGCATTATACGAGCCAAGTCATTATTAACTTTTTGCAAATTTGAACAAAGAGACTACTACTGATCTACTAAATTATTTTTAACAAACAATTCCAAAAATGCAAATTAAAATATTGTATTTAAAAACATTTATGGCAGATTTAAAAATTTATCATTTCGGAGATTAGCATGTTTACATAAAAACATTGTTACATTATTTAATTTTCTTTCCTTTAAATTCAGTCATTCTCTGATAAAACTTATAATAAATACACTTAACTTAGCCATAAGAATCTAATACATTTTATTTATTAATTGGGCACGGTGCAGAAGGTGTGCAGTCTATTTCCATAGTGGAATAACCAGTGTCCTTATCTGTACGATCAATATGAGAGGACTGGACTGTAGAACTGAAAATTCCCCTGCCTAGAGGATATGTTTCACTTTCTGTCGCTGGTGATGAAGATTTTACAGAAGCCTCCGGTTTAACTAAAGGTTGATCTGAGGTCCCATTATCTAAAAAAAAAAAATAAGAAGAAAGTAATTATTACAGGAAATAAAATGTTACATGTTATAAACTTATGATATAATCAATAATAAATTACAAATGTCTTACAGGGAAAAAAATATCCCTAAATTGGACATTCTAAATTAACTAATATGAACCTTTCTGTAGATATGGAAGCATAAAATAAACTTAGCACTTTGAGAAAGCTAAATTCGTAACTTTACGAAAACATTCTTATAATGAATTTTATCGAAAAAGTTTCCAAGAATAGTAAAATACAATGTGTGCAAGAAACATACGGAAATAACAAATAAAATGAAAATGACCGTGTAATATGTGCTTTCAATGGGGGAATTTTTAAAAAACTCTGCATCAGATATTCTGAGGTTACATAAACAGAATATCAGATAAAGTTTCTACAATTTCATGTTTTTTATTTTTTGTTCTATTTCCACAACAAACTTTTTGTTGTGGTGGTGGTTGGTTCCACACAGCTGGAAAGCATCAGAGACATTTTCCGTGATAGCGTGCTTCATTTTGTGGTCACAGACTGGTTTCGGGCGTTCGCCCATCTTCAGGATGCGTTTGTCAGTGTGTAAACTGAATTTACTCTGCGCAAGCCTGTGTTGTCCTGAAGATGGGCGAACGCCCGAAACCGGTCGATGACCACAAAATGAAGCACGCTATCACGGAAAATGTCTCTGAAACTTTTTTTTGTGTTTTAAGTGAGCGAATTCTTTTCTAAAAGCATTTTCTTAAAAATAAGTAAAATAAAATTGCTAAGTTTAATATGTTAGCGAGTTAAAGAAAATCACAAGTACGGTTTTCAAGAAAATCGGAAAAACTAGACATATTTATTCAATGCAAAAAAAACTAGTTCAATTATTCAATAAAGTGATAATGCGAAAGAAATTTCTATATATGCAATTCGTGATACAATATTTCGTAATACATATTTCTTTATATTTATTATTGTTTTATAGTACCAAATACTTTAAACAAAGACAGTTTTGAACTCTAGATATAATTGTTATATAGGAATTTGAGAAGTCTGGATATGGGTGAAGACTATCTAAATTGTAATTGCAGTATTTAAAAAAAAACAGAATAATAGTTCAATTAGGGAAAAAGGGATTAGCTCAGTGTTAGCACACTGGACTCCCATGCGGAGGACCCGGATTCGAGTTCAGCTGAACTGCCTTTAGATTTTTTCTTCTAGGACACCTACAGCTCACTGTCCGGTGACGGATAGAGTAGTTTGTAACGAGAGAACACTGTTCTCTCTGAGAAGGCTCCGAGCGCCAATGACCATATCTATTAATGGGTATTTCTTACCTTTTGTAATATATAATAATATAATGTATGTATAATATTATAACATGTATATTACGTATGAAAAAAAAGGAAAAATACATACATAAACTAAAAATTGCCAATTGTTTAGCTAAAGTAAGATAACATCATTTGTTTATATTGATAAAGTAAGATACTATTTTATTTTTGCTTTTATTTTAATATTTAATATTTGTATTGTTTTATTGTATTAGGTCAACTCTTTTTTTTAAAGAATTTTGTACTATAAAATAATAATAAATATAGAATAGTATGTTGTGGTAGTTGGTTCCGCAGAGCTGGAAAGCATCAGAGACATTTTCCGTGGTAGCCTGCTTCATTTTGTGGTCATCGACCGGTTTCGGGCGTTCGCCCATCTTCAGGATGCGTTTTTCAGGACAGTGTGACAACACAGACTTGCACAGAGCAAATTTAGTTTACACACTCTGTGTTGTCACACTGTCTGAAAAACGCATCCTGAAGATGGGCGAACGCCCGAAACCGGTCGATGACCACAAAATGAAGCAGGCTACCACGGAAAATGTCTCTGATATAAATAGTATTTCTTTCTATTCAACTCTTTTTTGGAATACATTTTTCTGATCTTAATACCGTGTGGTTCAAGTTATTGAAGTAGCACTTTTAAATAAAACCTAATGTTAGAATGCTCCTAAATAAATTATCCAGAAAGAAGGTTTTAAATAAAACTCAACATAATTATAGAAAGAGTTTTAAACAAAAAAAAATCAATATTGTTTTACCCGCTAACTGATTTTTAATGATCTCTTTTGTTTGATCTTCAGGAAGTTAATATGTACACTATACTATTTATAATATAAAGTTAATATGTACTATACCTAATATTTATTTACTATTAATAAAATACAAAAAGTTAGAACTTTTTGTGATTATACGTTTTTTAATTATGTGAGTACATACATTCATTCATTCTCCTTTTTCTCACACACCAACCGACAGAAAAAGAGAATTTCTCAAGACACTTTTTCATATTTGAAAACTCAATTTAAAAAATCTGATAAGTATGTAATATGCAGCAATCGTGGGAAAAAAAAAAATAATAAGTAACAAAATATTTCCATAAAGTATAAGGTCTAAAATATAGAATGATAATAACTATTATAGGAAGATCTTAATAAATAAAAATTTCCCATTAATGTTCTTAATAACAAATACTAACCACATGGATTATTTTGAGAAATGGAAGAACAGTCAATGCTCATATCCTTGGGGAATTCGAAGCTTGGCTTACACTTAATAGGACTAATATCTGGACTAGATAGACAGTAAAGTTGGCGCTCCTTCTTCTCGTCGGGTGTCCAATCTATTCTTGAAGGGCGGGTATTATCTTGTATTGGACTACCATTAGGAATGTTGCCGTTCTTCTCTGATTCTACTGGGCTAAGTGCATAATCATCTTTGTTAAAAAAAAGTTTTCTTCGGAGAGTCATGCTGCTAATGTTGCATTCTTCTGTTTCACAATTGTCATCTTTATTCGACATATAGGGGAGAAGAACAGACTCCACTTCTGGTGGTAAAATTGGAGGTAAACTCAACTGCGTCTGGGAGCATTCTGCAGGATTTCCAAATTAAAATTTTAACAAATACTATACTAAAACAAAAACTGAAAACTTAATATAATTATGTTTAAAACATTTTGGTTGTAATTTAGAAAATTTAAATAAAGAATAATTCCAAAATTAGAGTATAAAATAGTTTGTGTTTCAAGTATAAAATAAATAAACCCTCAGTTCAATATTCTTTTTTTCAGAGAATTAAAAAAAAAAAAAATCAATCTGGCGAACAACAGAATTATTTACCATCAACTTTGATCACAAGCCTCCTTTCGGCAGCTGATCTTGCACAGGGTGTTGATGAAATAGCTGAAATCATTCCTTTACTTCCGCTACTGTAACCTTGGAAACTGCTACTGTTTCTACAAGCCATTGCTGCTCTAACCATAAGTAATTCTGGTGGTGGTGTGCTCATTTCCGTCGGTGGCAAAGCATCACCGCACGTACTTTGAGGAGAAACAACTGAATGTCGCAAGGAAAAATATCTAGAATTGAAAAATAAATACAATTAATAAAATAATCTTGAAAAATTGATATATATATCAATTTTTCAAGATTATTTCTATATATATAGAAATAAAATGATGTTTAACACTCTGATTTTATTACTATTGTATTCTACATTTAAGTTTGTTGCATGGAAAATATTATTTAATGTGAAGCGACATACTTTTCTATTGCCTCTTGAGCAGCGTGTTCAGTCTCTTCGTCAAAATTTTCTTCAAAAACAGATTTCGGAGACTCTATATGCGCAGGCATAATCCTTGATATGTCTTCGATTGACCACTTAAATTCACCATTCTTATAGAAAGTTAATCAAATATAATGTGTTAGTTATCGAAGAATAATCAAACAACAAAAAATATATAAATAAAAAAGAGAAAAATCTCTTGGCAAATAAAAAAAAAATAATAATAATAAAACTGATTTTACCTCTTCGTTTGATGGTCGCATAATGAATAATCCCGGAGAACATTTATCATACTCAAGGCTAGAAATATCTTCGAAAGGATTCGTCCTACATAATCTAGGTGTTTTGACAAACGATGATGTAGATGGTTGACTTTGCAACTGTTTGTTACTGTATGCTCGACTTTGAGCAGCAAATAGAAGCGATGATTTAGGAGACTCCTGGAACTTATTGGTCAGAGGTGAAGTTTTCCAACTTCTGGCAGAACTAACCGAACGCCTAAGAACAAATAACTATAACAACATTTCCTAGTTCAAACCAGATTTTAAAAGAAAATATTTTGAACGGTTTCTAAATTTGGAAACATAGTGTAGAGGTTGAGATTCTTGTAACCATTGATGGAATAGTGATAAACCTTTTTGTTTCAACAGATTTTATTTATTCATTCATTCATTGAATAGGACGTTTTGACCTAATGAGGTCATCTTCAGCTGATATGAACCAGAATAAATGTAAATACCAGCTCAAATGGCCTCATTAGCTTGAAACGTCCTCAATTAATGAATACAATTTGTAAAAACAAGTAGTCACTAATACCCCCCCGGTAACACCAAATTAATATTTGTTTTAATGTCTAATTTTTCTGGCAGGATTAACGTCCAGCTAAAAAGATTTGGGATATTTTGTTTTTTCGTATTGGTACATAATATGGTTTAAAATAATTATTATGGTAAGAACTAAACTCGGCCACCTCTTAAGAGCAATTCATTTTGATATTATAAGTCATGTGAATCACTTACCTACCTCGAATTTTTTTTTTAAATTTAAGGCGCATCAACATCTATGGTCATCAGGCGCCCAGGGCCTTCTCAGTGCACTGCCGGCCTCCGGACAGTTTTCTCTCTCACAAACAACACTGCCCATCACCGGGAGAGTAAGCAGTAGAGGCTCCTAGAAAGAAAAAAATCTAAGGGCCTCCCATGGGAATCTAGAACCTGGGTCCTCCGCGTGGGAGTCTAGTACGCTAACCACTTAGCTATTCCCTTTCATCCTACCTATAAATGCTCTTATAAGAGGAATAATACTAGGTCCAAGCATTCCAATTTTATACTATTTAATTCTTACTTTCCTACGATTCTTCTTCCAATTTGTTCCAAAGGGAGCTTTCTTGCCATGGTGTTGGCTCTATTTGTTTGCAGTTGGCATACTTTAACCAAACACTATTGTTGGCTCATGCTCTGCCATTGGTCAATTACATAACTGGTACTTTCTCAATACATTCATTGCAGGTTTAATGTAAGTCAATGCAAGATCGAAGATATTTTTCATCTGATCTTAACCGACTAACTTCCATCATTCCAGTAAAAATAAATTTTTGCGTTAAAAAAAATGCCTTTTCAAAAAGTCCAAAGGGTTTAACACAATTAGCGGAAATGGAAAAAGTATTGTCAAAATGACAAAAGGTTGCTTACTCATCACATATGGTTCGACACAGAGATGGAAAGAAAAAGGGGATTTCTACTCTTAAAAAAAATTGCTGTCGCAGCTGAGAATTAAATTTTTCGACTTACTCTAATGTAAAAAAAAAAAAAAAAATGGCAAGGGTAATATAGTCCAAAATAACTAATCTGGCCACGACATTCTCGGGCATAAATTTATTGAATTTTCATTTAAAAAAATCAAAATAGTAAGCCTCTACAAATTAGCCAGTGTTCGGTAATTCAAATTTACAAGGGTCTTGGGACAATATTTGAAATTAAACTCTGATTGTGTTTCGTTGTTTTTACTTGTATTTAGTCTGATATTTTTTTTAATGAATCAGAATATTAAAGAAATATGAATGAATAAATAAATCAGAAATATGAGTGTAGGAAGAGGGGTAGTGAGTAGGTTATACTATAGCTAGTGTCGTCGATATTGGGGGCACGCGTGTGAACAATTACCAGTTTTCTATTTTTAATTTCCCTGAAAGTTGGTTTATTAACTAAAAACAATATCAAATATACTTTTTTAATTTATTGAAATTTAAAACTGTAACAATAATTACTACAAGTACATATAATTATAGCTAATACAATGATGGGATGTTAGAGTGGAGGAGAAACCTAGTGTTGATACTCCATTATCGTGTTCCATTAAATATACTAATTTTATTTACATTATTTTATTTGTTGCTAAAAAAACATTGGAAGCATAACTGAAGAATTCTACAAGATTATGTTGAAGAATTATAGAACGTTATTTGAATTAAAGACGTCCGGCTTCCTGTGTTTTTGTTTAGAGCAGTTGTATGGTCTTATAAAGTTTCAGAACAAAAAAGATAAGATAGAATCTTAAAAAGAAATTTGCATAATTATACATTTTTAATGTCATTGCTACAAAATTATGCTTTAAAAAACTAAACTTAAAATCATTCATTTAAAAAAAAGGAAGAACCAACCTCGTTCCTAAATCTTCAGCACTGAAATCCTTCATTTTGTTTCAGTCTTGTTTATCACAGTAAGAACAATAAATATCACAGAAAATAAAAGAGGCCAATATTAGATACTATAACATGTAACAATATTAATCTCACAATAGAATTAACATTCAAACAATAACAAGGCTTTAACGGTCTGCATTGGTTGTCCCGCCTTTAATGAACCAAGAGTGCCTTGATAGCACAGAACAAAAAGAGTACATGAACTGCCCACCAGAGTTATCAACTAACCATTTTTAAAGTTGTAAAACTGGAATAGGTGGGTGGCTTTGGTTTGGCAATACTGGGTAATAATCGTCACAGCAAGTCTTTATTACTATAATTTTGAGTGGTTATTCCATCGTCAATTAAATTTCCGAAGGTTCCTTAATATTACGAGACGCTATATTATCACCCAACACAACAGTGAAATCAACATAATTTATTTATAAACAAATCTTGGAGAAAATACAATCTGAATCAGTCATTTTATTTTTAAAACTCATGTATTGTATTTAAATAAAAATTATATTACTTTTGGCAGCTTGAGCGTATTTCAGAATGTGTTCAGCTTGAATTTTATACAAATCATTTGATCAGAGCCGCTCAAGGCATATGCGAAAGTCGCAACCGCGCCTTTCACAAACATTTTTCATCATTGTTTCTCCGAAATATTCTTATGTTTTACTAGGTTCACATGAAGAAAAGATATCCAAGATTCCGATATTTCAATGGATTATTTTTATTATGTTTACTACAATTAAACCGGCATTAAGAATTTTTAAAGACTTAAGGCTTATTGATTTCTTTCGGGTAATACCATTTTTATAACATCAAAATGAAATATATTTTAACTTACGTTTCTCTTTAATACTATATCTTACTCAAAATTTTTTATCACACATTTTGCAGTTATCTATATATTATGTTCATTTTCTTTTCTCATTTTAAACAATAATGATTATGTTAATAATATCATTTATGTTAAAGACAATAATAAGAAAATTATTATAATATAAATAAAAAGTAATTCAAACGGTATCTGTCATATGACATTTGCAACTTGCGTAGAATACGCCTCTACGAGAAATCGTTCGTTCGCTTTTTACCAAATAGGTACCTCCCAAAAAACGTATTCTACGTTGAAACAGTCTGAATGTGTATTAATTTTCAAGTGGGTCTGGTGCAGTATTTTTTGCGTAGGGCTTCAGCTTCCCAGAATGTGATTATTATTTTACTGAAATAGGATACGTTTATTTGTGGTTAAACAAGAGATAAGTTCATATAGAAAGTAATAATAGTATATTTTTTCTATTGCCTTCTTCAATGACATTTTTGACTCAAGATAAAGGGATTAAAGAAGCCCAACGATATATCCCACGTGTTCAAGAATGAAAAAGGCGATATAAAGTGGCTTGCTTTAACCACTCGCTCTAAATATGGCAAATTAAAATAGAACTTTGCATGAATGTGTCTCTTCAATTACAGCAAGATTATGTGTAAAGAATAATTTTTGACTATATTTCGAGATACCCTCAAGAATACGAAAATTCAATTAAAAGTTGCTTGTCCATTTTCTCAAATATGGCTGTAATATTTGCAATTTTCCATCAATTGCATCTTGCAAAATTTTTCCGAAATAAAATTTTCTCTCAAGTATTTTTGTATATAGATGCAACATTTTTTACTGCCAAAGAGTGTCAGTCAACTGATTGACTTGTCATTATTTTCTATGGGCTCCGAATATACAATTATCATAGGGTCCCGCTCTTCCTAAAGCGGCCCTGCTTAAATTCTATCTACTGTTTTAAGAACTGTAGTTGAACTTATTCATAATGAAAAAGCTCCAAGGGAAGAAAACCAATTGGAATGAGGTAGCAGGAATCACACAAATAATACCGGCTTTGCTACATTCCGTAGTAAATATCCACTAATTTGTATATAAATTTAATAAATTAATAGCCAAAAATAATTGTAAAACATAAATTTAATTAATATATTCATCATATGGTATTGTATTTTTAGAAGACAGATTGATTTAACAAGTTTAGATGTTTCACAAATTAAATTATATGTCCTTCAAAATTACGATATCCCTAAGGCCTGAATTTGACACAACTATTTTTGCTGCAAGTAAGTTAGAAGTTAAATGTCAAAACCGTCGATATTTGTTCCATAGAGCTCTATTAATGTTTAATGGATATAAATAAAAATGCAGTTTGAAACAATAGGAAAAATGATTTCAACAATATTTAATTAGTTGGTAAGTAGGTCTGGAGACTTAGGGCAAGTATGTCAAACTCAAAAGGTCAATCCCTGCATGAGATATACATCTGACGCAGGCCGTATTCAGTATTATTCCGTGAACCAAAAATAAATAAAATAGAAAATGGACCAATAAAAGCTCTTATGTCGCCAGGCCTTTATGATTTTCAGTACACCAGCATTATAATTAAAAATTTTTATTCATTATTTTTTTTTTAGTTTCTCTTACTGCTGTAAGAGATAGGACGTACTATGAGCATCAAATCTTCGAAATTGAGGAGTTTTCAATGGAATTACATGTTTTGAGGTCCCCTGACTCTGAAAGGGGCATATTGTTCCCCTTAAAGACCAAAACATGTGTTTTCCCACTCAGGTACCAACACCCCTCTTAACCTAGTTAAGTCCTAACAAAAACATTTTTAAAAACCAGTATATCAACTAAATTTACTCTCTGCAAGTCTATGTTATCACACTGTTTGACGAAAACATCCTGATGATGTGCGAACGCCCGTAACCGCTCGATGACCACAAAAAGAAACAGGCTATCACGGAAAATATCTCTGATATTTTCAACAATCTCTAGCTTGTACATGTATGACGGGAGCAATGATGTAGTTGTAAGTTATTCTCGATTTCATACCTTTCTACCAGTAGTGAAGAGAATATTGAAATGACTATCCTCACAATTACTAAGGAGAAGAATGCATTGGCATCAGGAAGTGGGGATCTCTGTCAGTGAATCTCTCGTCTAGAAATGAGAACTTTCCTAGATAAGATAATTAGGAAATATAAAGGAAATTAGTAGCTGGGCGAATCAAATATTTGACTAAATATTTCAATCTAGAAATATCTCCTACCAATCCCTTTCATTTCTTATTTTTAACTATTAATCCTATGCTATTAGTATATCTTTGATACAAGGATTGTTAACATAAAGGATCAGACTCTGTAAATTTTAATGGTTATTAAAGATTTTTTTAATCCACAGAAAAAAAAAATGTAATGATCAGAAATGTATGAGTGATCTGTGAAACTAATTTGGCGAAATATGAGAAAAACATCGTCAGAAAGCAAAAGAAAACTAGTGCTGCTGGAAAGGTGATTACATTATTGGATTTTTAAGATTCCGGGTTGAGAACGTGTACAGTGGTTCGCAAACCGACGCGGTTTCAACCGGAAACTTAAGGTTTTTCATGAGAATGGCAGCAGAAATCTAAAAATCATTTTTAAGATTTTTTTTTTTTTTAACAAAGTAAAGAAAATGCATTAAAAAAAATTAATTAGAATAGTTGTTTTTTAAATATATGAATTCATAAAAACTTCATATTATCTCTGAATTTTTTTTTTCTCGAGAAACTAAATTTTGTAAACAATTTAAAATAATATTATTAGACATCTTGTCAAGATTTTTTTCCACAAAATTACCTGATGAATAGAATAATGTATTTTTTATAGAACGAGGCATTTCTTCAAAAATAATTAGTGATGTTTTGGTATTGCCAATGCAGGAAAAACAGTAATAAAAATTGGTTGTTTAAGGTCCTCTCAATAATTTGTTCCACCAACTTTCATAAAATTTTATAGGCGTAGCGAATATTCCATATAATAATAATAATAATATTGTAAATTTCAGAGTTCAAGAATGTATCAGAAAAGTAAAGTAAATGCTAAAGATCAATCAAAACCCCAACAATTAGACAAAAAACAGAAGCAGATAAATAATGTAACTAGATCCAAATCAAATTCAAATTTTAACTCAAAAAGTAATGTTACACTGACGGGACAAAAGATTGGGAAGGCTCTCTCAACAACCAATATTCCTTCAAAAAATAAGTCTCCAGCTGGAAAACAAGAGATTGAAGGATCTAATCAAAAATTAAAAATTTATACAGAAAAAAATACAGTTAAACCTCAAAGTCCATTGGTGAAATATTCTGATGAACCTTTCGTAAAAATAAATAAATCAAAATCTTTGAATATACATTCAGAAGGTGTAAAAGCTGAGCTTCAGGTCCAAAAATTAAAAAGTCGAACTCAGTTCAATAATCGAACCCAGCTTAATAGTCAAACACAATCCAAAATTAGTGATCCTAATTCTAGGGCTGAGCAAAAAAATTTACGCCATAAAAAAAGTGTCGATCAATTTATCAAGCGGGTAAAGAAGCATGTATTCTCAAAATCATTTTATTATAAGGGAAAATGTAGAGTAATTGTACCCCCATCGCTTAGTACAATTGTTGAGGAGCCTGGGGAAGTTGAATGTGTATAATTATTAAAAAAAATATTGAATAAAAGATGTGACCAAATTTACACTGCCGAATATGTAATTGCAGGAAGAACTGATAAAAAAAAAACCTTACAACATCATCTATTGCCTATTTATGTTTATACACTTCCAGGGCCTTGATGGTAAATAGTAAATTACCTTTCTCGACACCTTTCCTGACTGTTGTACAATCTTACTTAAACCTAAACTGACAATCTGCTTTGAAACATTTTACCGAAATCAAAAAAACATTTGACCATTCGTCCAAATTTATTTTCCAATCCGATTTCCTTTTACATTATATACATTAATACAATTAATTATATATGCCGATTCAGTAGTTATAAATAATTTTTTTTTCAGACATAATAACAAAAAGAGTGTCACAAGCTCCATAGATGAAATTTTTCTTACGAGTATATAAGATGCATATACTGCACTTCGAGACTTTTCCTTCGAAACCATATTTAATTCATTTTATATTTTGTCGCTGTAAGCGGAAATATAGCGAACATGTCAAATTTTCGAATTTGGGTTTATCCGGAAATATCTAGTTTGAGATCCCCTGGGGACGAAATGTGTGAACAAAATAATCTAAATCATGAAAAATCGCAGGAAGCTCAAAATTGGTGTAAGTACCATCACCGCATAGCTTCGAAAGTTTCGGTCAAAACCGGAAGTGCGACTTTACAGAATGGTTTTCAGTTATTCGTGATTTTCTCGAAAACGCTTTCAACGATTTTCTATAAACATTATATAATAATATTTTTAAATGCCTATCACTTTTATTTGAAACATTTTTCCGGAAAAATAGTTTCTTAGTGGTTCTGGGGAACAGTAACGTTAAGCTTATCTCTGAAGTACCAATTCAGTCGCTTAAATAAGCCGATTGATCAGTGGCAAAAGATACACCCAACAAAGCTAGGATGCACCAGTAAATTAGAACATGAGATAGATGTTGGAAACAGTGCTATTACCCTTTATCACCATTTATTCAAGAAGTTGTTAAAACGAATGTTAGAAGATGAGGTAAACCTTCAAAAGCGCGTGGTCGTCTCTTGTAGTCTTAGTCAAGAAACCGGACGGATCCTATCGCTTCTGTGTGGACTACAGAAGGGTGAATGAAGTCACTAAAAAAGATGCTTATCCTTTATCTTACATTAGCCTTATCCTGGCTTGAGGGATGCTAAGGTCTCATCTTCAATAGATATCAACAATGCATATTGGCAGATACTTGTAGCAAAAAAGAGTCGAAACAAAACTGTTTTTATAATTTCTAATCGTGGACTGTTTCAATTTAAAAATACGCCTTGGGGATTCATAAATCTGTGATTTGGTGAAGATTGGTCTATGAATTTATTGGAGCTGATTTGGAGCCTCATGTAATCGTATACTTGGATGATATTGTTTGTACAACTCACTTCGACAAAACACTTAGAGATCCTACGCCGGCTCAACAATATAAACTTGTTTATTAATTTGGATAAAAGTAATATTGGTAGGTAGGAACTGAAATTTCGGGGCTACATCGTAAACAAGAACGGTCCCAGCATAAGTAAAAGCCATCCAAATTATCCAACCCCCAAAGACTGTCAGCAGGTAAGACAATCTGTTGGTTTAACATCGTGGTATCGCCGCTTTGTATCCAACTTTTCTTGGCCACTAACAGAGTTGTGGAAAAGAAGAACAAGTGCAAATGGCTACAAGAGCTACAGCTGTTCTTCGACACATAGAAAAAGAAGTTAGTATCAGCTCCAGTGCTTGCATATCCTAACTTTACTAAGCCATTCTTTTTGCAAACTGATGCTTCCAAACTGGCCTAGGAGAAATTCTGTTATAATTAAGATCTTACAATTAACTGTAATAAAAGGCATTTTAAGAGCTATTTATTTTGAAATTTGTTTTCTTTTCGCAAAAATTTAACTTTTAAGATTTGCCATGCACTTTATCTTAAATTTAAAAAGAAATCTTAAAAGTAAAAATTAAATACTAATCCAATAATAATGTGGTGTGAAAGATCGTGAGACTTTGTTACTATAGTGCTCACAATTCTAAGTGACAAATGTTATTTAAACTTGAAATTTTTGTTTAATATCTAATTGGCTCTTAATACTTATGTGAGGTGGAATAGATTAGAGGACAAATTTTCAAATAAAAGTGAAAGGCATATATTTTGTAGTTAGATTAGATTATATTGTTATAGGGGATACTGCACTGTGACCTGATCTATTGTGATCCACGGAACCTCCTCAGTGAATTGCCTATCACCGGGCAGTGAGCTGTAGAGGCTCGTACGAAGAGAAAAATCTAAGGCAGCACTGCTGGACTCAAAGCCGTGACCTCCGCTTTGCTAGCCCAACGGCTGCCTGAGCTAATCCCTTCCTTTTTTTCGTAGCTAGTATAGTGTATAGTTTAAAAAAAAAAAAAAAAAAAAAAAAAAATGGAGCTGATTGGAGAAAAATCACGAGGCCTAAAAAAGATATTTAGTAAAGCGCAAAAAAAATTAACTGATATTCTTTAAACTTGGAATTTTAATAAAGCATTTAAAAGTCCATAATATGAAGTAGCTGGTTGAACCTTATATTACACTAAAATGGCAGTTAGGAGAGGTTTAAAGTCGCATTTTCCTCCTAAAATATTTCAAATAAAAATTTAAATAGATATCTGTGTGTGTGTGTGTGAGAGAGAGTGAGAGAGAGAGAGAGTGCGATTAAACCACCACATTTAAGGAAAATCGCAAAAACCAGATAAAAAAATTAGCAAAGAAAATTTTGGTTAAATGATTTCATATTGCCCCCGTCACCCTCGTTTTTCTTAAACGGACAAGAAATATTTAAGGACATTACAAAATGGGATTCGAATATCGGTAAGGGGAAGTGGAGACTAGGCGGAAATCCCGCCTAACACCATGAACACTTCATCACCGCCAAACATTCACACAATACATATAGAATCTGCAGAGGTAGTAATATGTGTGATGTAGTAATCCATAGGCAAACTACACACACTGTACCATAAATTACACATTAGAAGCGATTACATGCTATAAAACAACACTAATATCAATGGGAACCATAACAGATCATGTTCAGCTCGCAGTGGGTTGGTAATTTTAGCCAGTCCCTTCTACAAAAATCGATCAAATCCATGTCTAGTATTATAATTTTCCTTCTATCTTTAGATACACACACATATTATACTTATTAATTTGTGAAACCAAGCGGCCGTACCAATGGGTACAGTGCATCATTACATACCATCTTTACATACATACATTACATCATTACATTATACTCTCAAGCAGCATTTCATTACAATCATTACTTTGATATTTCAATTATATGATACAATCAATTTTATTAAAAATTAAAACTTAAAACAAAACACAATAATTAACAGCTGACGCAATGTACCACAATAAAAACACTTAAACATTATAAAAATGTTACGAACATACATAGACAATATCACGAGTATAAAACAAATTAAGCAAAATCGTTCCAAAAAACAATACTCGTTTACAACAATCACTCTCACTCATTCATCTAAAACTAACACTCTCAGCTTTAACACAATAACAATATAATAAAATAAATCATTCAGCTGGTCTAGGTGGTTATATTTAAAAAATCGGGAGAACTTGAGAATGTTTACTAAGATAACGAGAACGTACGGAGGCGTAAACTGGACAGACTAGGAGAATGTGGCGCAGCAACTCAGGCTTATGCAGTGAACACATTGTACATACCCCCGCACCGTCAATGGTATAAGTGCATTGGTTATAATAAATTTTAAATGCATTTTTATTACTTAACCGCAGCTGACATATAATCCTAAGTTTGCTAAAGCAAACTAAAAATATAGTATTTACCTCCTCCCAGGCGAACTAACACATCTGTAAAATGGATTGTATCTTGATGAGGACACACAATCAATATTTGTCCCCAGGCAATGATTATTGAATTTTTCTAATTCGGCATTTCTCTTTGCAAAAAATGAGGTTCCGCCTTGCCATTCACAACCTATTACACTCAGTAGGGATCGCAACTGAGAAGCCCAATTAAAAACTTGCGGGCAACCTCCTCCGGCATCAAGATGGATCAAGCGTCGAAAGCGGCCTTCGGTATTCGGTTGTCCGGCATTTCCACCACTTAGCATACTCGCGAACTTTTAATTGTTGGAGACCAAATTCCATTCTGACAAAACTGTGGGGAGTACTTCTGGGCAAAATATATTAGTTTTTGAAAAAACCCGTCTGTATCACTTCGACCTGCTCTAAGTATGTCAATGACTATAATTCGGCACGATACAGAAATGTGGCCTGAACCACCGCACTGAACAACCTTAAAGAACATTCCCTGCTTTCTGCCCTACTGTGTCTCAAGATACCAATCACGCTACTTATTGCTAGACTAGCTCTTCTTCTGAAATAGTCCAACGCCAAGTTAAATTTACCACTCACACCGAAGGGCACGCCGAGATTAACATATGCTGTTACCTCTGTCCACCACCTTATTTTGATATTGGAAATTATTCATTTTTTTAAGTTTCCCGCCTTTCGGAACACAATAACTTTTGTTTTTTCCGGTTCTCAGTGAGGCATACTGTGGCAATGCTTTCCAAAATTTAAGTTTTGATTGGACATCGACCCAGGAATCACCCAAGGTGACCAAATCGTCGCCAAATAATATATTATTAAGTCTTGACAGTCGTCAATTTTCAGACCCGAGGCCCCCTTTTCGCAGAAGAAATCAACTATTCGCTGAGGTACAGAACAAACAGTAACGGTGAAAGCGATTCGCTCAGAAGTACCCTCCGCGTAAAATCAATCTCCCATGAATATTCACGCTTACAGTTCACCACCTTGTAGGCACGTTCACTAATACTCATCAAGATTCGAATTATTCCACAGCTCACCCCTATATCAAATAACTTCTGCCATAGCTTATTATGATTCACCGAATCAAACGTTTGGCGAAAATCTATAAAAATTCCATAAACCATTTTCCTTTTCCCTTATGAGATGCATGTTAATGACGGATGTAAGACAGAATAAGTTGTCCAGACAACCCCTAAAGAGATCTAAAGCCGGACAGTTCTTCAGGAATCACATTACAGCCATTATTCCAACCCGCTAAACAGGTGGCCATATAGTGGTGAAAATCTTTGCCAAAGTACAACTTCAGCTACCCCTCTATAGTTGGATGGGCTTTTCTTATCACCCTTCTCGTATAACATGATCATCTCAATTGCTGACCAAGATGCAGGGGTACATTTCAGAGCCATAATGGACTTGAAGGATTCAGCACTTAATGTTGCCGGAAGTTTCTTGTAAAAATCATTACTGAAGGCCAGGAACCTTTCCACTTTTTGCTGAAGCGATTGCTAACCGCAGCTCATCAAGAGTGATAGCACCATTGAAATAAGGATGCACACTTAAATAAATCATACGAGAATTGGGTTCTAATCGGATACCCCCCCGCAAAAACAGAATTCCCTTACCCCCAAAACCGATGCCCCAACCAGTTGCCCAGAGTGATTCCGAATTATAGCCTAGAATAGCTTAGAATCCTTTATTGCTGCTAAGGAATTTTGAATATTTAAAAAAAGGAAGCTTTACACAATTTTGTAACCGCTTCTCGACTTCTTAAGTAGACCAACAAAGCTTCAGAATAACCACTCTTTTTTAGTAATCTGAAATTGGTCCTTAACTCTCTTTTTGCCAATCTACACTCTGCATTAAACCATTTGTGATTTCTATTCAAATTTAAATAAATCTTACTTCCAGCTTCATGGACGATTCCTGGGCGGCCGCTGATAAGCCTGAATAAGATTTCCAAACAGTAGATTTGTAAATGTCAAGTACCAGAAATTCAGTTTTCTTAATAAGAATCGCAAGTCCTCCACTTGCTCGACCTTCAGATTTTACACGCTTAGCCTAACTACATAGAGATCATAATGGTTCAAGAAGGCCGGTAAATTGACCTTGCTATAAACTGACCACGCTTCGATGAAACGTAAAATATCACAGGACACTAACACTTCTTGCTGCTTCTTATATAAATTAAATAAATTCTTACACTTGCAATATAACAAGAAAAAATTTGTTAACATTTAACCTGTTAAGATCGAGCTCACAATTCCTGGCACCTTTCTAGAGTGCAGTAATTGCTACAAGGCGTTACCGGTACTAGGCGAAGAGGAAACTGCAACCGTAGACTCAGCCTTCATCCTCTCTTCATAGCGCTTGAAGAACTTAGCAATTGAACATCTACCAGCTGATCTGCCCGAGGCCACCATCCTTTTCCTTTTCTTAACAGATGCATTTCCTACTTCAGAAGAACGAGATTCAAGATACCTGATGAAATCCAAGTACACTTGAGGGTGATCGTCAAACTGAGAAGGAGAATTGAGAACGCAAAACTGCTGCACAGAGGCCGACTCCAGACTATGTTGAATGGACAGATGCAAATTATCGGGAACCTCGCCGAGCGGCGCATGGACATTAGAG
Organism: Triatoma infestans; assembly: GCA_011037195.1. Classification (NCBI taxonomy): domain Eukaryota; kingdom Metazoa; phylum Arthropoda; class Insecta; order Hemiptera; family Reduviidae; genus Triatoma; species Triatoma infestans. The sequence continues at coordinate 102,780 of JAAEAF010000794.1, forward strand.
CGTCTTATTATCCGCAACAAAGCTCTTCACCCCACCAGATGTCAGATCACTAAGCGAGTAAAAGGAACCATTCACAACGAGCTTATCACCCTGAATTAAGGCCTTACTATTCTCTTTTAGAGCCATTTTCAAATATGGAAGCAATAACTCTTAAGTTCTTTAGGATAATCATTACTGATTCCAATATTTCTACCCTTCAATCTGTTAGAAGACTTTAAAATTTCATTCTTTAGCCAGAAAGAGTGTAATCTAACCAATATAAGACGCTTTCCTTTATTTTCGCATTGCTAAGTCCACATCACGGAGATCAACCTCTATCTCCAATTTTGTGATAAATAGGTTCAGAATGAGACCTCTTAATACTGTTTTGATTCGTCAACAGCCTCTTCTATGTTAAACAGTATCAAATTGTTTTGAAACCGATAATTATCATATTTATTTAACTTGTAAGTGTTTGAATCGACAGCATTAATCATAAAACATATTTCTAAGTATCTTCAACGAGAGCGATTGCAGATTTCGCCTGCTCCAATTCATCTCTATAAATTTCCGTTTCAGCAAATCCTTTTGTAATTTTCTTTTGCATACCTCTAATTAATTTTTCCAAACTATTCAAATCTGAAGCCGCAGATACCTGTTTCTCATCCATTATTATACAAAAATAAATATTTTGCTAAATCAATAAAAGTAAATTCAACTGCAGTAAAATTTAAAAATCAATAGAGCTCATCAGATAAAAATCCAGAAATTTGCACTAGTTTTCAAATAATTTTCGTGCTGCTAAAATACGTAAATAAATGTTTCATTCAATAAATCGAAATAAATTCAACTGTAATAATATTTAAAAAAGAGATAGATCTCGTTAGATAAAAATCCATAATATTTCAGATAAAATTTCAACTAGTTCACAGACATTTTTTGTTTTGCTAAAATACTTAAATACGAGACATTTGAACATACAAAACAAAAGCCATACTGCAATACTATAATCAATCAGCTGGCAACAGAAACGAAAATAAAATACATCAGTGTGTCTGACACAAATATTATAAATATTGGAATTTATTATCTAAAAATATATATATTTATAATTACTTTTTGAATCAAATTTGAACAGATAAATTATAATTTATTACTGGATTTTTCAGATTCATTATGTAATACTTGTTTCGGCTGTACACTTATTTAATAAATCCATCATTGTGTCTTTCTCCAAATTTCTTCCTAAAATAATAAGAAAAATTTTAATAATAATAATAATAATAATAAAAATAATATAATACTATTTATTGATCTTATTTTATTATTATAAGATTTACCGATTAATATGAGAGCAGACTGGACATCTTCTTCAGGATTTATCGGTAACAAATCGTAAGTTCCATGAACACATTGAAGCATTAAATATTCTTTGCCAGTATTTATAACGCCCTAAAAGTAATAGTAAAATATATATACATATACAAGGCTGTATTTAAATTTAACTTTGTTAATACCTTGGCCCTAATTATTTCTACGATTCCTCCATTTCTATTTTTTAACTCCTCCCTCCAAAGAATTAGCTCCATAAATCTGTCTATAGATTCTTTAGATATTACCACATTAGGCTTTAATGTTACTGTGCAGACACTCTGAAATGAATGCAGATACATTTCATTAATTGCACAGAATACAAATTGTTCAATTAAATCCACTATTATGATCCGGTTTTGATTTCGTCATTCATTGAGCCAAATGTTCAAGTCAGAAGGTTGTAGAATTTGTTATTGTCAAACTAAGTATGACAATGCTAGTGTAAGACCTGGGATAAAGTATGTAAGTGCCTTAAAACTATATGGAAACATTTATTTGCAGCAATTAAAGTTACAGTTATAGGAGAGGCTTATATATATATACTGATAAATATATAATATGTCTATATAAGTTTCATTATACAAATTTACCTTTTAGTATATTCTTTGCTAAAAAAATATATTTTTTTTTTAAATTTAAGGCGCGTCAACAACGTCTAAGGTCATTGGCGCCAAGAGCCTTCTCAGTGCACTGTTGGCCTCCGTACAGTGTTCTCTCGTTACAGACAACACTGTCCATCACCGGACAGGGAGCTGTAGGGGCTCCTAGGAACAAAAAATCAAAGGGCAGCACAGCTGGACTCGAACCCGGATCCTCCGCGTGTGAGTCCAGTGCGCTAACCACTGAGCTAATCCCTCCCCTAATAAAATTGTTAATGATATATATAAAATTTTGAATGAAAGTTTAACTGCCATAATAAATCAAGAAAATACAACAGGCTTGAAGATAAAGTTTAAAATTTAAACCTTTCATTCAATAATCATTTATAAGTTCCTGGATGAACTCTTGCAACTGGTGTTCTGACAATGCCCAACGTTTTGAGGTCTCCAGTATGTAACTGATAAGGCTAACTTTGAGGTTTTCTAGGACAGCCACATATTAGGTAGATAAAATACTGAATCACTAAATTTGTAGGATCAGTAGGATGAATCTATAATATGAAATCTATTATAGATGGGCACTAAGCTTTTTAATACATGATTAATCGGTATTTTTAGATTTAGTTTCAACTAATGTGAACTGTGCGATGTACTATAAAGTAAAAATGTTTTTTAATGTCCGACTTTGGATACTTATTGTAGGATGATAATAATAATTGCTCATCCTTAACTGCTTTCTATGCGAGGCAGTCAGCTTCTTCATTACCAGAAAATCCAGCATGACTTCTATCCATTCTATTCCAATCTTTTATTCCTTTTGCTTCAGGACATAGATTTTCTTGCATATACTTATAATTATGGGAGGAATGAAATTACGATTTCCTTAACTGTCCATTGTAACGTGCAAAGTCTAATTGTGAAAAATGTTTTTTTAAGAGTGGGCGGTCGTACATTAGGTAAAATAAACCACAATCATATATACAATCATATATTAGGAAAATCTTGAGCCACTGAACCTGTGGGACCACATGGAAAATAAGGTCATAATATGAAACCCGCTGAAAAAGTGTATGTATGGGCATTGCCTTCTTAATGCCTGAGTTAGATGGCAATTTTAAAAACTACTTAATTACTCGAAGATTTTAAGTGCTATGTTTTTAGAGTGTTAAAAGAACAATCGCTAAGGATCTTTAAAAAACCAATGTAAAACGTCTTTATGTCACTAATAACTACAATTTTAACTAATTTTGACTTTTGACTTTCATTTTTTTTGGAATTAAATTTCAATTGCCAATTTTCTTCAAACTTTAACCATTACTATTTTATTGGTTGTGCAATGCAGAGGTTGTCCTAAGTCTTAATTCCCGCAGAATCCACCTAAAACCAATTTTAGACACAGCTGGTTTAGAATCAAAGTTGACTATGTTGAAGAAACCTATTGTAATTTGGGCAATCAGTTTAAACCTAGTTCGCCTTTTAAATTAAGTTACCTAAGTTCCGCAGGGGCGCCAAGAACAGACTAGTGCACTTCCCCGCTACCAGTTTGCATATTAATTATTACAGTGGTTCTTTTTAATGTCTACTATTGTAGTAAGAACAAGTAAATTACTGAAGCTGAAATTTCACAGGAAATACATGTTTTGAGATTCGGTGATAGCAAAAACGATGAATAGCAAATAAATGGCCTATATGTACATGTGTTAGTCTTGTATTAGTGGCGACTTTCTCATAAACGAAAAACTGCAAGAAATTAAAATTTCTGTTTAGGTATCAAAAGTGCATCAGATCAAAAACCTCAATAAAGATGCGACTTCACTGATTAAAGCATAGTCCTATTATTTTATTTGGACCATTTTTCTAGGCAATACAGAGTGCAAGATTTGTATCAAGACTTAGGCTTAGGTCTAAACTGCCACCATTTTAATATATTGTCCTTTCCACCGCCTACATGTATCGGCAACTTTTAAATTTACTACATCTCTGATGCTGAATTTGAAATCGGTGAGTTCAAAGACCGGTCTATGACCTAAGGTCAGTTAACTTCTGTCAGAAGCGCGCTGGGCAACAAACAACTAGCCCATTGAAACGTTAAGTTGAAAGGTATCCTGCGAAAAGTGCAAGATATTCAACAATACCTATTTTATCGTTGGTTTGTAATATTTTTCCCAGAAAAATAAATTTTATGGGATTCTGATGGGTCTTTTAGTATTAATACTGATTTCAGTTCGATTAGAACGACTCTTATTCACAATTAAATTTTAATCCTATTACTTTCTTTATGCTTTTGCTATGTAACGAATGTTAATAGCGCGATGAATGTGTGTGATGAGTTTGGTGATGGATAAAGGGTAACTATCATTTAATGATTTAAAATGCTCAGGAGAATCTGAAGCTAATATTTATACTTTCAACTATAGAAAATCTGGGATAGATGTTATAGGGGATTACTGCACTGCGACCTGAAGATCCATTGTTCCCCCCAGAGCCTATTCAGTGCGCTGCCGGCCTCCAAGCAGTGTTCTCTAGGTACATACAATACTGCCTATCACCGGACAGTGAGTTTTACAGGCTTCTAGGAAGAGAAAATCTAAAAACAAATGCTGGAATCAAACCCGGGACCTCCGCGTTGCTAGATACCACTGAGCTAATCGCTTCCTTCTCCCTTAGCTTAGGCTAATTAACTAGGGTCGGAGACTCTAGTTTGTGTACTATATTTGCCCTTGTCTGTAAAGAATAGAGTGTATGTAGTTTAAGTGTATTGTGTACTGTTCTGACGAAGTGCATGGAGTATTGAGGTATTGAGGACCCGTGGGGTCGCTACTCCCCAGGTAACTACATGCAACAGATACCCCTTGCGGGCAAAAATCTGGGATACGAAATGAATTACTTACATCTTCAACATATTCCTTCAATTCCATATTAGCAACTTCATTTATCAAATGTTTAATCCTAAAATCAAACTTAAATTTACTATTTACTAATTTAAAAGTCAAGGAAAAAAGTAGTGAATGTTTACCTATTTTCTTTTATGCCACTATATGCTTCTAAATCCAATATTTTGTCCAGGTTTACCCTACAAAAAAGGATAATCTAAGATACTGTTAAAATTAAAGTATTCACTTAAAATTAAAAACTTTAACATACTTGGCAAAAGATGTTTTTATAATTAAAGCTGAAGAATTTATAGACCTAAAAGTAAATATCACTTTTTTAATAATGCAGTAGGAACAGATACAAAAAAAAAAAAAAAAAAATACACAATTGGCGAATTACTCACTTTACTTTTGTATATATATTTTCTAAAGCTTCGTTAACAACCATATCTGTTTTGTTCAAAAGAATTACATCAGACAATGCAACCTGCCTTACAAATAAAACAAAGTAAATAAATTATTGATTATTCAGGAGAGTGTTTTACTTGAATAAATGATATTTTACTGATTTTATAGGGCTGACGTTCAAGGAATGCTTATGATTTGTACTAATTTGCACAAAAGTATGAAAATACTAATTTTGTGCAGAAAGTTTTATACTGATTATAGGAAAAACTTGAAAATAAATTTGTTTATTGCGACTTTCTTTGTAGTAGGGTATGCCTGGGATGGAGATCAGTAAAGGATTTCAGTAATTCTGATTTAAATGTATCAAATATTCGAGCATCAATATATTCATAAATTAATTTTCTATAAGCCTTCTATCAAAAGGTATAAAGAGGAAGTGCCCAGAACAATCACACATTTTGATATTTCTAATTTGTTGCATTCGTTTCTTAAAATATGTGGTCAAACCAACGACAACTGTATATGATCATTTTTAAACTGTAAGCAAATGATAATTGTAAAATGCGTAACAATTAAGAAAAGTGTCAACAAAATGCACTGAAATTAAATACAAAGTACTCACCGTCCATAAATAACATGCTAAATAAGTATGAAGTAACCTCTGTTAAGTAATTAATTATATAAATTGGGATCAAACCAGTCTAGATCAATGCAAAGAACGAAACAAATCTGGCAGTCAGCGACCATAATAATTTTTTTTTAATACTAAATCCTTTTTCTACCTAATCAATAAGATATTACATTCAAAAATGCTCTGCAAGGGCTATCGCTTTGATAGACTTTGAAGTAAGCAGTGTAAGTTCCATTAAATTTATATAGGCGATTTCCAAATTTGAAATCGAAGGTACCACTTACAACTGAACCTGGACTTAGTAATAATATAGGTGCTGCTGTGAGAGTGGAGCCCATCTAAGATCTAAGTGCACTTTACACTGTAGGAAGAATCCGTCGAGAATTGAATTCATTAGAAATGGATGTACATACATGTTACAGGCTGTACTTGTGAGGAGGTATCATCAATTACTCAGACATTATTAAATTCCAAATCTATAATGATTTAATTCCATGTTTTTTTTTTAACGGAGTCACACTTTTTTGTTTTTTAAATATGATTTATAAAATAAAAATGATGCTGAAATTGTTTCAATTTCAATAAAACTGTGTTGCTTAAACGTTTATCATAGATAGATTGTTGTAAGGGATTATTGCACTGCGATCTGAAAGATCTGCTGTGCCCCCGAGCCTTCTCAGTGCACTGCCGGCCTCCAAGCAGTGTTCTCTAGCTATAGACAACACTGCCCATCACCGGACAGTGAGGATTAGTAATTAAAACTAAAAGAATGTGATAAAAAATTACCTGACTGGAACGCTGATTCCTACAACTGGATTTTTATTTAAATCCTACAGAAAAAACAAAAGTGTTTTTATTAACCATATAATTTTAAATTAGCCAATATATTTTAAGAATTTTTTTCACTAAAGGCTGATCACTCTTGACTTAAGAACTTACTTTTGATTTAAATGCAAGATACAATTGATTTGAATGAATTTTTAAAAATATCATATACTTTCAAGTTTTTTGCATTACTTTTTCATAGCCCTACAACTAGGAAATAAGAAATGTTGATGCTTTTATTTTTAAGGAATCTAGAAAATCCTCTAATGCGCTGATAATCACTGGAATAGATCAAAGTATCATTATATAATTAGGAGACGATGACTTGCTGAAATTTCGGTTTTCTAATGGGCAAATCATAATTTATGGCTACACTCACGTCTTTACCATAGATAATAGTTTGAGGAACTTCCTTTTGCTGTTTTAATAATTGTTACAGATTTAGTGACGTAATGATGTATTTCCTTTTAGTAGTAGACTCATTTGAAGCCTAGATGCTTACTCTGGAATTCATGATCTTGAAATAGCATCTTTTGCTTCATCTTCATACGCTCTTTGCCATTTTTCCTACTACACCTACATAGACATCTCATACAATGATGAAATAGACCCAAGGGAGCTACAAGAGATCTTTTATTCATATGGATTTGGCTTTACAGCCTCTCTCTTAACATCTAACTTCCGTATCCTGTTAACGACCGAATAGTTGGGAGAACTAGGTCGTAAGTCGAGAGTAACCAATATTTAAATTTATATCAGTGCCACAAATTTTCTTTACATCGAAGTGCTAAAAAAAATTATAAAATTCACGTTTACTTTCCTTGAAAAAATTTAGCTTTTAGTGAATCTCTAGTTTACAAGATAATTATAAATAAATGGAACGTAATGAATACAATTAAAAAATTAGAGTACTACATTATGATAATCCGTTGACTTTAGTGTTTATATATAATACTTTACAGTAATATGCATAATGTCAATTGGTTGAAGAAAAACATAAATACTTACTGATAAGCCATTTTTAGCGTCTACAACTGTCACTACACCTGAAAACCAGATCAGAAGCAATTAATTTTTAAGAAGTGATTTACTTAGACTACAATAGTTTTTAAAATTGCCATTCTTATTTATTATATATAGTAAGTAATAAATTTTTGTACGTATGTACACTATGATTCAGACTTTCAGCTATATTTCTCAGCCTGCACAAGTTGACTTTTTTAAGAGAATTTTCAGAAAAAATGTTCTATTTTTTTTTAAACAAATTTCTTAATAATTTTTAGTAAATTACTAGTTCAACTATCATTGTTTACATTAGGTTTCATATAATTTTATAGTTATATTATGGTGATTTACCATGTTTTTATTTTACTAAAAGAAGTTTAACCTAGCAGTTTTCAAAAAACTCACCATCCAAAAAAATGTCACTGCATAACTCCGGATCAAGCCAAAACGTAGAAATAATAGGTCCTGAAATTACAGAAAAAATCTTTAATAGTATGTTAAATAGTGATAATTTAAATTAACTAAGCTAAAACTAATATTTGAAAAAATGAAACTTTTTTAAACTACAAATAACTATCCAAAATAATTTTGAAACGGAGTTCGACATACTTCATTTCATTAGTTACAAGTACAACAGAATCAAAACTGGTATGATGACCTTTTATCTGAGTATAGGCGATTTTAACAAGAAATAATGAATAAGTATTTATTTTTTAAAAACAGCTTGCAAACCTGGATCAGCTAAACCAGTAGTTTCTAGAAGAATGTAATCAAATTTTCCTCTTTTTTTCATGAGGTTTTCTATAGCTTTAATCCCATTATCCCTGTAATTTTAACGAATTATAATGAAGAGTAATTATATACGAAAACAATCTCACTACCTTCATAGAACTTAAAAGTAGTTAGTAAAATACTAACTTCACAGAGCAACAAAGGCATCCATTCCTCAGTTCCAACCATTCTTCATAAAGTTTTCCTTTTTGACTTATAGAAAGACTTTTTTCCATAGCACTGCCTGAAATTAGGAGTAACTGCGGATCTTAAGACATTAACTCTAAAGAAATGTTTTTGGAGAAGTCACTTTAAGGTATTTTATTTTTAATATTAACAAGCAATTTTCTTTTTCTTGCAAACAAATACATTTTGACTACCTTAAGTACAATTAAATTAATCTTATAATCGTACCCAAGAGTTCCTAGGTTCACTGACAAAATTTCAAATTGTCTTATTCAATTTTTAATATAAATAAAATAGCATTAACTATCAATCTGACAGAATGTACAAATAATTGTATAACACAGTTGATAAGTTATTAAAGAAGTCGAGTCCACTCAAGTCAAAATAACTATAAATTTGTACAGACCTTCACCAAATTCGTTGAGGATGACAGCTATTTTCTTATTGTGTTGCTCGGTGAGTATGTAATTTAACAGGGTTGTCTTTCCAGCGCCCAATTGGCCAGTTATTAACGTAACCGGTACTGGTTTAATTTTTGCCGGGACCAAACATGGTATTTCATCTTCCGAATCAGATTCCATATTACAAAATAAAAACTCAGAGAAAATTAATAATTATTAGGAATGAGTAAATGTTTTCACTGTATGTCTTCGGTTAACCAATCAAGCATCTGAAAGGTTCATTTTGCCCAGGTTACATTACGTACAGCCATTCAAAAATATTCATTCTTTGGGGGATTTAAATCTACCTGAATTTAAGGTCTTATTTTGTGTGGTTCATAACTTAAGTCAAATCAGCTATCAGATGTGTTCATCTAATAATTACTGGTTGGAGAAATTTAAGATTGTGAGATGCATATCTAAAAATATTAATACGAAAGGCACGATTGTCAGATTTTTTTTTTTACTTCTTGAACAAAGCAAATAAGGCCTTATCCTGCAGATTATAATAAATCAGAATAATTTATTTTAAATTTCAATTCTACTAAGTACTTTACTTAAAATTAATTAAAAGTGAATTCTTTTTATGGAAAATTGTTCGAAAGGAAAAAATTAAAACCTCTGAATTTCTTATTCAAATTTTATTAACAAAGCATAAATAAACAAAAATTCTATGAAGAATTCTATTAATCTCCAAGAATTCAAAGAACTCTATTAATCATACAAAACATAGAAAAATAACTTCTATTATATACTGCTTATTATTTATTAAAACTGAAGTTAAGAATTAAATAACAATTTTTATGGGTTACTAAGATTTCAAACATTTCGTCATAGATGAAACTGCGTGATGTTTTTAGAGGGGATTAGGTCCAAGAGTTTTGTCAAGTTTGAGTAATTCCTTAAAAGAGCAATATTCCCAATAATCACCAGCTTCTTTTTAGCTCGAGTAATTGCCACAGTGAGTCGATTCACATCATTTAAAATATCGTTACTACTCTGCAAAATAGACACATAAAATTAGCAAATTTTTTTTTTTTTTTTTATTAAGTTTTTTCCAGAAATAATGATTACAAAAAAACTGTTTCTCTTACAGTTGTTTTCGATGTTTTCGCTGTTGAAAAAAGGATTACTTCTTTATCTCTTCCTTGGTACTGATCCACAGTATTGACTTCTATATCAGAATGTAACAATTTTCTCAGTGAACTGACCTGATCTCTGTAAGTAGCAATTACGCCGACTGCTTTTAAATTTATGTTTACCTAAATAAATAACATAAGTAGATATATATATATCAAATACGACTTTTGAATGGTAAGACATTTGCAAATATTCTTCGTATTTATATATTGCATCGAGTTTTTCGTAACAAATTAATATCTTGATTGCAAATTATGCGAACTACAGATTCAGAAGAATCCGAAACTCAGTATCACCAAATGAAGAAAACTCATGTGGGACGTGATTGGCTCAGTGGTAGCGTGAGTCCATCAGTGTTTCCCAAATATTTTCTCGCTCTAGGAGCCTCTTTAGCTCACTGTCCATTAATGGATAGTGTTGACTGAGAGAACACAGATCGGAGGCTAGTCATGCGCTGAGGAGGTCCGGGTGCCAATGACGCAGCTGTCGACGCGCGTTAATTACAAAAAACAACAAAAAACTGCAGATTGTTTACATTCTAAAGAAAAAGTTGTACCTGCTGCAATGCTTTAGTTAATTCAAGAATTACATTGGCTTCTGCTTTGTTTTCGAAAAATCCACTGTTGGTTTCAACTTTATTAACAACATCAACAACAACTACCGATTTTTCAAGAGACTTATCTAAAGTAAGTTTTATCCATTCAGGCCATTCAGCAGTTTTTTCATCCTGTAATATAAGCAGATAACAAACAGAAACTTTAAGCAAGATATATGAAAAATGTTTTGTTGGATGGATATTTAAAATACTGGTGATTATGTGCTTACATTAAAACTACATCTCAGTTTACATTCTATTACAAAGAAGTGAGGTGAGTTCCAGCAAATTAATTAATAACATGATCAATTTAAATAAATAACTTATGAAAGTTCAGAAAATTGGCATCGTTAATTAAAGTTTATTTGCACTGCTGCTAAGCTATTGCATATCATGCTGTAAGCGATACTGAAACTATCTTTATTAAGTGGATATAATCAACTAATAAAGAGCTGTCTCTTTCAGATGGGCTTAAAATCCATCTAGCTACTGATTAGAAGACAAAGGGAAGGCTTTACTATCACTTATTATTGAGTTTTTTGTGGTATAGTGCATTGCGACCAAAAGAGGTCTATTGTGTCACATTAATGCGTTATATACACTAAGGTAAAATCTGGAAATTGAACCTAGTACCACAGTAAACCTTAGCTTAGCAGTCTACATCTAGAGCGACTATTTAACAATGGGCAGTTTGGATTGTTGAAAACCATCCAAATAACAGCAGCATCATCAGGATAGAAATTACATATTGAAAGATTAAAAAATAAATAATTAGCTGTTACATTATAGGAAAGAGTATTAAGCGCCACTTGATCGGTGCCACACTTCAGCTGGTCCTCATACGCAAAATTATTTGCCAATTGCGTAATAAATTTATTCATTCTGTACTGTAGAGTAAGATGAGATGTAACTGCTGGTCGATCAAGCTTCTCAAATAAACTAACTCCCAAACCGTTTTTTCTAAACATAACATATTGCATTTCAATTATAAATCAATTTTATGAAAATTAAAGCTTCTCAACTTTATTTTTGAATTATAAACAATATTTTTCTATCTTACTTGGCTTTAGGACAGAGAACTAATGGGTATAATTGTTTTGGATCGCCCACTAATATAAATTTCTCTGCTAGATAGAGAGGTTTAAGCACAGCTGGCTGTGTGACTTGTGTAGCTTCGTCTACCAAACATACGTCAAATCTTTGACGTTCAAGCCAGGCATGACCACATCCCAGGCAAGTAACTCCCACAACTCTCTATTAAAAAAAACAACAAATTAATTGGATGATATTAATCCTTAAACATTCTTGCATTTATAAATAATTTACCCTTTTCCCGAAAGTCTCTTCAAGATTATGTACTGTTATGTTCTCCCCAAGATCTTGTATCAACTTCTCTTCAGATGCGTAACGCGCAACAAGTGGATGTATCCTTTTCGACGGTCCTAGTCGTAATACATCTCCAGTTTCTAATAAAGGAAGGCCTAAAAGAATATTATCAACAGCAGAATGAGTAAAACTAGTCACCATCACTCTCTTTCCCAATCGAACAAGCAGTTCTATCAAAGCTCGCATTGTAGTAGTTTTGCCTAAAAAAAAAAGACAAAAAAAAAAAACTTATGTCACTATTATAAATTAAATTAATAGTAAGACTTCAGCAGAACTATCAGTCAAAGAATTATCATTTGTCTTTATACAAAATCTAAGCAACCGGTTCTCAAGATCACATTTATCAAATTGCTGGACATGTTGCTAAATAAGAAAGTTGCAATTTATAAAATCTTTGATTATAGTGATCAAACAATTAATTAACTAAATTATGAAACAAAATTGTATATTATCAGATACTTTCTGCCCCAATTTGTGGTGTCGACCAGTTTGCCCATTTATTCTTAAGGATGTCTTGACATGTGTGACAACGCAGACTTGCATAGAGCATAACAATGTGTCAGTTATACATGGTTTGGGAAGTGTTTTGTATGACCTAAACTGCATTTATAGGAAAGGATGTTATTTTTTTTTTAAATGTATAAAAGACATTGTAATTTTGATTCTTTAAAAATGAAATATAAATAGGTGAAAATTCCTTTTTTGAAGAATCAAAAATACAATGTCTTTTTACAAATGGAAACAACATATGGCATTAGTCAATAAGTATAATGAAAAATCCCCCTTCCTATATACACCCAGTTAGGGTCCTAATACAGTGTGCAAACAGACAGAGTGAGCAAGTCTGTGTGTTCATACGTTTATCAAATATGATGAGCTAAGGCCCGAAACTGATCGATGAACACAAAATGAAGCAGGCTATCACAGAAGAAGTGTGTGATGTTTTCTAACTCTGCGAACCAAACCACAAAAAAATTATATAAATTTGCAACATTCTTAATAATTAATGCTTTCAAAATAAAATTAATCAAAATTTCAATTTTTTTCTTGATACTTAGGCCCTATGATTAATACAAAGCTCTTATTTAATTTATGTTTAAATATTAATACATAATGGATTACGAGATTTTTTAACTAATAAAAGAAAACGTACCAGCTCCTGGCATACCCCTAATGAGGATGTACTTTTCAGCAGCAACTGCTTGAAGTATAGCTCGCACTTGTTCCTTATTCAAATGGTCAAAAATATTTTGTCCAATTCTCTTTATTTTAGAGCTCAACTTTGGAGCGAAAGTGGGAATCTGAAAATTTGATAAATATTCTTGAATAAAAAGTTTTATTTATGCAAGATACATAGAGAAGTAGCATAAAATTTATTACTTTCTGCTCTATTACGATTTGTCTGAGGAATTCAGCTTGAATGGTATTGTTTAGCAAAAGGCCTAGATTGTTCATTAAAATAAGATTTATTGAGCTGGACTCATAACTGTCTAAACAAATTGGTGGAATTATGCCCTTAATATCTCTATAAAAAAACTCAAATATGTTATGACTTGAAAAATAAATTAACAAACAATAATGTAACCAAATAAATGAAATATAAAAAAATTAGAAAATTCTAACTGCGTAAAATTACTGAACTTTATCCAATCAAAGACATGTAAGTGCAAAGGAAATTTCATTTGCATTGAACGTACTTTTCTAACTTAACAATTATGGATGTCAATGTAACTTCTTTAATAGAACCCATGGCTATTGCTATGTGTGAATCATTGCTTACAACCACTGTCTGACCACTATCTAAAGAACAAACAATTGGAGACTCATCTAATTTTACAAAAACAACCTCGTGACGGCGTCCTTTTATAAGAGTTGAATGTGACACTTTCATCTGACTAACACACCATCCTTTTGCTTCTCTGAAATTTCAATTTATTTTATTTTAAATACTTAATAAACTCCGATGAATGAGTTTTAAACATAAATTTATTACCTTTCCTCAGGTTTGATAGACCAAATTCTGGATACAGAAAATTTTGACATTTCGAATTCAAGAGATAAAAGACCTATCCAATGAAAAACATACTCCAAATGCTGTTCTGTTAAGTGCCTAGTTGAATTCACTGCTAATGCTTTTAATATATGGTTATCTTTGAGACGTTCTATATCGCCGGTTCTTCTGCAGAAAACAAAAATTTAATAATGTAAGATTCTTGAATGAAATAAATAACTGTATAACACTGTCACAATAGATCGCGAAGGTCCCTTGGGCTCCTTCTACCATAAAAAAAAAATTACAAATATTTTTTTAAATGAAAATAAAATAATTTAATAAAATCAAAATTATTATTTTATTTAGCACATCTCTGCTTAATTCCACTTACAGGAATAGAGCTCTGACAGAGAAGAAAACAAAGGCTCCATAAATCTTCATTTCAACCACTTTTGAAGTTCATTTGAGAATAAGACCCGAAGCCATGACCTTTTTTTTTTTAGATATCATGAAGCAATGTTGGGAGCTGTTCGATATTAGAACCAATGGCTACAAAGTAACCCCATTTAGGGGTTAAATATAAGAACCCATAGTTGGACACGGTGGATATTCCACTTTCGATTTTTGTTACTTAAGGGATGAAAATGTTGAGAACAACTTATGTTTGAACGAAGCATAAAAGGAAATTAACTATTGTATACATAAGGCTTGGATGACGCTGTAAAATCATAGGCAATTCTTAATTGATCACTGGAGAAACTTAACCGAAAAATTAGATAAAATTACAGGATTTTAATTCTACCAACATAATTGATTTTTTTTTTCAAACTTGGAATTCTACCAAACTAAAACATTTAAACGTCTAATTTCACAAAAATTGGCTTTTGCACAGTTAATAATTAGATAGTTTTGGAATAACGGTTGTTGGTTTTTTGGATATTAGGTTTACCTGCTACATTGTATACATTGCTACATTGTGCTACATTGAGCTACATTGTATAATAGTGCCTTATGTCAGCGCCTAGCAAAACTTGCAGATGTAGTTAAACGTTAGGCCTAATCATACTCATAGATTCAACAAAACTAGTGGTAAGTCTGTTAGAGCCTCGCGGGATCTCATGCAAGGCCGTTGGTTCAATTTTCCTTTTTTAAATTTTTATATATAAATAAAAATACAATTGATATACATTAAGCAACAAACTTATAAGGAAATCGAACAGAAATTAGTATATTCGGTAATGCTTAGATTTGGAATTATTGTTTGAACACCTCTATAACGAATTGGCATTTGTACTAAACTGCATTAATGAAGTCTGCAATCTTTCCTGAAAAATTTTCGAATAAAGTAATAAGCCTTTATATGTGTAATTAGCTAATTATGCGAAGTTTAAAGGTAATAAGTTAGAACCATTTTCGAGAAATTCATAAAAAAAAATGAAAAAAAAAAAAACGTTCAATATTTGTAGTTGCACTTTCGGTTTGACTGAAAACTTCATGTCAGATGCAATGGTGGGTACATGAAAATTGAAATGGAATATTAAATTTCAAGTTCTGCGATATTACTAGGAGTAAGAGGAAGTAACAACCTGGATGAAACTTTCAAACGATTTTCTGTTATTGTTTTCAACATCAATCTGACTATTTTTACTTGAAATTTTTATAACAATCTTTTTAATATCACATAAGGTACAGAACCATACTTATATTGAGACTAATATCATTACACACCCAGATTCCTCCTAAAATAAATTAGAAAAAAAAAAAACAAAGTTTAAAATCAAGGTTATGTCCACTACTTATGTGTATTAGCAAATTAAGTTGAAAGAAATTTATTCAAAATGTCAAAAAACTAAAATACCATTCAATAAAGAGGTTCTTATTTTTTTAATGGAAATCTTGTCAGCTTTACAGATGATACAAATAAAGAAAATCAAGTTTAAAGTTCTTGGGATTTTTCGTTTTAAAGTTATGCAGTTCACATACACATACACACAGTCTCATTCTCTTCTCTCTTTACAGAAAGAGTATTCGCTAAAATGTTTTTCGTACTCTGGGACCTGACAACTGTATTATAGGTGAAAACTCAATTTCGAAGAACTAACCAACTAAGCAGTAGAAAAAATAGAAATATCATTATTCTATGCAGTAAGAGATAGTAAACACTGAGAACGCATACTGACAACAGAAATTCCAATGTTCTCTTAAGGTTACTTCTGAACATACGGTTTCCATATCTTTAATCTCATAAGGACCTAATTCAGTGAAGATTAGACTTGTATGGAAAATTTGGTATGACATCCATAGAAATACGGGAGGAAATCATTTAAACTTCTTGGGATTTTTCGTTTTTAAGTTATGCAGTTCACACCCACTGCATTGAACCACACAGTGAAGTATTGTCTTTCAGAAATTTTTGATTGAAGAGAATGAGACAGCATCTTATCTGCTTACATTTTTCTACAATTATCTATAGCTGAACTATTTACAGCCTCTACATCTCACTATACAAGATAGAAGTGTTATCTGTAACGAGAGAACAATGTCCAGTAACCGGCAGTGCACTGAGGAGGCTTCGGGCGCCAATGACCGTAGATGTGGGCACCTTCAATAATAATAATAATAATAAAACCTGAATAAAGTTATAATAATAACTTACACATTAATGAGCTACAAAAATTTATTATAATGAGTAATATTTTTTTCATTGGAAAAGTATACTTCCGAACGCGAAAAGCGACATATAAAAACCGTCACACCGAGCATGGATGGGGGAGGGTGAGAAGATTGTATGATATCTATAAAAGGAGGTTTTTTCGGATTAGAGCACATACTTTTATTACACCTATAGTAATAAGGTTATAGAACTCCAGTACTATAAAGAAATAGTGAGAGCAATTAAAAATACATAATAAGCAGTATAAAAACCAATTGAAACATTTTCAATGTTCAACTTTTTTCGTGAAAAATCGCTAATTGTTTGTTTGTTCATGAACTTCACTTTATTAGTGAAATTAAACTGAATATTATCAATAAAATTAAATGCATTACCTAAGTGCCGATGAACAGGCCAAAAGTTGAGGGCAAGTTTGGCAGGTAGTCCTGTTAATTACCTTAGGTAGGCGAGGTGGCATTATATTTGGTCCAGCATCCACCAATGATAAATTTTTAAGCCAATCAGACAAACCATTTCTCAGAAGTATTAAATCCCTGTGTTCCTTGTCGCCATATTTTACATCAATCATATATCCTTCATCTCTGTAATTTCAGAGATGTTATATTATTCAGTTCTCAATTATTATTGTTACTTCTTGTAAGTATTAAATATAATTATTATTATAACTTGTTATAATAATATGTATACTTTTGATAAACAGTAATTATCATAAAGATGAATCATTATTTTTGAAACTACACTAGTAAAACCAACAAATATATGGGGATTAAGGTGATGTAAAACAAACTTCTGACTCGCAGTCGAGTCGAGCACGGTTTATGTCTTTTTCACCTCATCCACCCCTCTTTCCTCATGGAAACAATGGTATGGGGGAACGCGAGCCAAGTAAGGGCACAGCACGTTGATTGTTCTTGAGCGAAGATCGTCCGTAACAGATGCGTGTCACCTTTGACACGCGTTTCATAGATTTGCCAAGTTCACTGCATAATTCAGACAGTAACAAGCTTGACTTTTATTTTTAAACATAATAAGAGTAAAGAGCTTCTTTATCGACACATCTGTAGTCTACCGATGGTCAACAAATGTGTATATAAAAACTAAAAATTACCTCAAATAAAGAAGAAGACCAGAATCAACATTTTCTCCTAATTCTTTTAACATCATACAATAAAGAATTACTTGACCCCTATGTTCCAAATTTAGGGGCGATACTTTACCGGTCTTCAATTCTAAAGGCATAGTCTGAAACAGAAATTATTAATTACACTTATATTTTGATATTTTAATGCCAACCTTTACATACTTCACCAGTGAATTCATTCATCACATTATATGCAAAGGGAATTAATTAAAAGGTTCTTGAAAATAATAAACTGATTTGTTCCAGCTTTTGTTCAATGAATTGCCAAAAAGTAAATTCAAGAGTCACCATAATGAAATTTTAAGGTATAACTTACTTTAATTTTATTATTAATTTTAACTCGAACAGTTGCGTCCACTTTTCCTTTAATTCCAAGTTTATGAGACCAAATATTTTCTTCTATATCTTTCACATCAACTATTTCACCTTGCCAATCTTTTTTCACATTTTCTGAATCAAAACTAAAACAAATAAAACTAAATTTAGAAGAGTGTCAAAAAAATAAAATTTATTATGTAATGGAAGCAGATTTTAGAGGAAAAAAACTCAGAACTTTCTCACCTAGAATTTAAAATATAAATAAGCTCAAGATAACGACTGGTTTAAAAGAATATTAATATTAACCTTTTCTTGAGAATTCGAGCCTTAGAATCTTCTTGATTTACATATTTACATATAAAATCATATATTCGTGGAATGAAATGAGAGATCTCTTCAATGATATCTTCAGGTTTGTAATTTTCCAAAAATAATTGTACTTTAAATTCTTTACTATCTTTTATTTTATTGAATAATTTTTCAATATCCTCAAGAGCCGTTAGTCTACTTGTAAGTACCTGTAAATAAGAAATTTAACATTTTATAAATGAAATCATGAAACACAATCAAAAAGGAAATTAAAAATTCAATTAGTTTTACTTCTTGCAATAATTCATGCACTAAACAGCCAACAAACATAGCCGAAGATTTTGTAGTACCCTCCTGATCCTTGAACAAATGTGAAAGAACAGTTTTTCTAGAGCAATAAAGAGAATTTACTATTGTGGTACCAGATATTAGGCGGTCTGGATCAGTGACCAATACACCACCATCCCAGTCTACAACCCAATCTCCAGATTCATTACATCTTCCCTTTAGACTTATGATGTCGCCAGCGTGAAGACTACAAGCATTCCTATAACCAATTAGATTCTAATTTCAAAGACAAATAAGAAACATTAATCTAAGATTATCAGTTAACAGTGGAATATATATTTAAGTATCTGGGTTTTTATACGTCGTAGTATGCATAATTTTGATGTTTCTGACCTGTGTTTGATGAAACCTGGCCGGTTTCGGATTTTCATCCTCGTCAAAGTAAGGCTATCACGTTCGTGTAGAGAACTGACTTGTTGGCTCAAAGCTTCTGTTATACACAATCCACAAGTGTACTGAACATAAAATAACAGAAAATTAAGTTGAAGTCAACTCTCTACACGAAGTTGATAGCCTTATACTAACGATGGATGAAAATCCGAAACCGATCAAGAACATCAAAAATTTGCATGTTCCCAGATGTTATCCAGCACTGCGGACCTATATACATACTCAATATGTATAATTATATTAGAATGAAGTAATTATGTTTTACTCTACTAGTATGTATGTATATTTTAGTAGAATAAAACATTTTATAAAGTAAAGTAAAACATAATTAATTATATATAGTAGACATAAGATTCTGTTTATAGATTTATATTTATACTACTTGTTCATGTTGATAGCTGAAAAGAAATATACTATGTACAAAGGATTTATAATCCGTTAAATAAATATATAAATAAACTTCTTTTTCAAAGAATGTTTTTATTTTATGGAAAAAAATTTACGAAACTTTTGCATTTCGGATGCTGTATTAACTGAAATGTCTGTTTGAAGGTAATTAAAAAAACATTTTCCTAATATACACATATATATAACTAAATTATCTTAATCCGATGTTAAAACGTTTTAAATTAATTTAATTTGGTATTCAATTAAACAATAAATTATTCCGTACAAGTATTTATTACTTTATTATTCATTATTCATATATGATTGGCGAGTACGGACCGCTATTTCAGTCTTCAGTTAAGGGAAAATTAGTGACAAATAACTCGTCCATATAACTATATATTTTTATTTATTTGATGGCGCTTCAATATCTATGGTCATTGGCTTTATTTTATTTCTGTAAATTAAAAACGAGACGTTTCTATCCAATGAAATTATATATGCTGGTATTAGGTAATATATTTTATACATTGATGATGCCTCGATTTTTAATTTGTTGAAATATGTAGTTACAAGGAATTAAAGAAATCGGTAGTTAGACATAAAACTCATCTGAATGAACAGGCATTACTTTACTTTACAAGGAGATATACATCACTAACTGTACACTAAAAACGAACTAAAATTTCTATATTCTTACCATGGGCTTTTAATAATGCAATATCCTTTGTTATGAAATACCAAATTTTGCACTGTCAGCTTCAGATCATTAGAACTTGTTACCTCGACATTTTCTATCTTATACCGTTCTAATTTTGTGAGATCTAAGTTACTATAAGTTAAAAATGTATTAAAAGTAGAAGAAATTAAATAATAAAAAAATAAATAATTCAACTTTAATAAACCTGGGAGAAAATTCATGTTCAAAAGCAAAATCATCAAATTCATCTTGTATATCATTAAAATTAAATTCGTCAATAGTTTTCTGTTTTGGATTAGATTTAAGTGGACTAGCAACTCTCTTCTTCTTTAAGTCAGAAAAATTTTCATCGCATTCATTCTTCCTTTTAGTAGGCGATTTTTTCTGTAAATTCTGGGTATGGTCTTTGATTATTTTTTGAGGAGATTCCAAATTAATAATTACATTGTGATCAGTAATTTGAAAATGATCTTTTCGTGTATTTGAACAATCTTTTAAAGGTACCTCTGTTTTTGGTAGTTTTACGAAGAAATTTGTCAGAGTATTCTGTTTTGGATTCTAAAACAAAAATTGGTCAGTAAAACTTGTTAAAATTATAATTAAATATATAATATTTAAAAACTAACCTTTGTAGCTAATTTCATGGTTTTTACTTCTGGAGAAACTTGAAATAAACGGGAATTTTATGATACAGTCGAAAATTAAGTAAAAATTACAAAATTAAAAAAAAAAAGGAAGCACTTTCAAAGGATCATTAAAAAAAATAAAAATATAAATGTCTTCCTTTGTTCGAAGCTTCACTAACAAAAATAGTAATGCAAGTACACTAAATTCATGCACTAATATCCTTACTAATCAATAATTTAATTTCTAATTGCAGTTACTCAATTCATTCTAAGATAAACACACACTAATCTCCCGCAAAAACTAGAAATCAGTGCCGCCAACATAATTCTAACTTACACTAAGGCTAATAAAATTAATGCAACTTTTTCTCTCCCTTCCAAATGAATATAAAAATTCTTGTTATATTAAAAAAATTCTTCAGTTTAATTAGAGCTTATTGTAGCAAAGAGATTCTAAAATTTCGATTTAATGATACTTAAACATTAAATTGTAATATATTTTTGTCTTAAAGAGCAAGAAGTACATATAAAGGGTATAAGGCAATGATTTTTTTTCGTTCATAAAACAAATTCCAAACTATTATGGCAAAAAAAAAAGAAATTAATTTTCTTTGGTTAAAATGTTTTTGTTATTTCAATAGTAGAAAAAGTAAAAATCCTAATAACCGTGCAATGTTAGAAACTTTCAGAATCGATTCTTACATTTTTATTTGGTTTAATAATGTGAATTAATTATGTATTATTTTAATAATCTTGTAATTAATTACATCCAGGCCTCTGAAATGAGGTATCTTAGGCGAACTGAGGGCAAAACAAGAAGGGATCGCGTGAGGAACACCACCATCAGAAGGAATTTGGAATTCGATTCCCTAATATCACATGTTTAAAATGTGCAGTTGAGATGGTTCGGACACCTGTCTAGAATGGACAGAGAAAGACACCCAAAAAGAGCATTTGCGGCTAGATGCATGCGAAAAAGACCGCGAGGAAGGACACGCCTGACCTGGGAGGATACCCTCTTCGATATTTTCAAGGATCTAAACCTGTCAATGACTAAGGCCAAGACAATGGCAGTAGATAGAGAAAGGTGGCGTCCCTTTTGCAGATCCTCTACACTGTGAGGTAGAAATCCGAATAAGTAAGTAAGTAGTAATTAATTACTATTTAGCATATTACTTCCTCTTACTGCCATAAGAGGAGCTATTGTGATCAGGTCAACTTTTTGAAATTGAATTTCGTGGAGATACATACATGTACTGAGGTTTTACTTGAACACTAATTTTTATTTTTAGCCAATAAATCTCTTTCTTTCCCTCATTCGCTCTGTTTCAATATGTAGATAAATATTGTGTAGTGTGTGTGTGAGAGAGAGAGAGAGTGAGTGAGTGAGTATGCGTGTTTGAGAAACAGAGAGAAACCAATATCTCCGTCTATCGGTGTGCGACTTTACTGAATATTCAGAGGAGATTCAAATATGTTTAATAATTATCAGCTCTGAAGAAAATCGGAATTCAGTTTTGTTCGGAAACGACTCTTAAACGTGGTGAACTTACTCACATAAAGGTGCATAGTACCAAAGGTATATTTATTTTCAGTTAAAATCTTTAGCGGGAAGAAATTATTTTTGGGAGTCCTGGAACGCTGAGACGTTGGGATTCTCTAATGTATTTTTGGAAGTCCTGGAACGCTGAGTCGTTGGGATTCCCTAATGCCTTTAGCAATTTTTTAATGGATTTCAGTTCAATTTACCTAGCAGTAAATATAAATGTACCGATCTTAAGAAAATTTGCCCATCAGGATCTCTGAGAATTGACAAAATGTACCGTATGTTTTCACTTTAGATTTTAATTAATGTTTCTCATTAGGTTATTTCATTTTTGCTAAAGAATTTATCGTAAAGGTCACTGCATAGAGTTCCAACATTGAACTGAATTTAAACTTTTGAATTCATAAAATATAAAGTTTCTCTTTTACTTCTGATTGAACAAACCCTACAAAATTTGTTAGACATTTTTAAAAGTGTCATTTTTAAATTTGAGCCAGCAGTCTTTCAAGATTCATTGTATAGTTTTAATTAAATTACGACAAAGCGGTAGGTTGATATGAGACATACTGCACTTTATGCCCCAAGCGGATTAAAATTGAAACAGAGTTTGATCACTCTGGTCATATTATATTGGTGAGCTTTCATATAGTGCTCATTCTGGAGTACTTAAAATATATAAGGTATAAATCACTAACTGCTTGAATGGAGAAACATCTTTCATGAAATGCTACGTTTTAACTTTAATTTTAAGAATCATATGGAGTAGAGAAAGTCAATAAAGTCGCAAGAAGTATTATGTTTTGGGCATGACGTTATTAATCTTTGGAGCTGCATTGGATAAACTGACGTTCTCCTCCAATATTAATTAAGCCTTTCCATGGTAAAAAACTTGAATTATAAAAAAAAAATTAAAACAAAAATCTGTTAAAATTAGTTTTCAAATGAATAATAGTGAACAAAGGAGAGAATCTCACACTTTTATTCTCCAGTATGTTTTGAAGTGAAAGGAACAGTTTTGTTTTCGTATCTATTAATAAATTGTAAAACATAGTTGCCTTTTAATTTTTAGATCCTTCTTACCTTTTTTTTTTGAGAGAGAGAGAGTAAAAAAACAGGAAGTATTGCAATATACCATAATATCAAAGTTGAATTTTCATGAATTACTCAGGTTTGGAGGTCCCTTAGTTATAGAAAATATTTTTTTAGAAAACGGGCTGTATTATGAAACAGTGTCTGTGGATAGCAGAAGTCAACACAATATCACACATTTAGATTTCTTATTCTATTTGGATATCTCAACAAATCCGACTCGAATGTTTAAAAAAAAAATCTGGTATGAAACACTCACACAACTTTCTCCTACTCCAATTTTCAAAATTGTAATTGACAAATTTTATAGTTTGTGTATCAAATTTGATGAAATTCGTTGGAGTTCGTCGAAAACTGAAAAAAAAGTTCCGTAAAAACGCACTTCCGGTTTACTTATTTTCTTGAAACTCGGAATTTTGGCCATCAATTTATTTCTAATTAATTCTGATTGGATGGTAGAAGAGTATAATCGACTATGATAGCACTTTAGAAAAAAACATTTCCCCGCCCCTTCGTCAAATGTGCCCTTAAATGAATTTTTCCAGAGAAATGTTTTAAATAGAAGTTGTAGATCTTTGTATGTGTGGTTGATACACCTAGTGTAAAGAAAATGTTGTAGATCTTTGTATGTGTGGTTGATACACCTAGTTTAAAGAAAATGTTGGAGCCATTTTCAAGAAAATTGCAAAAAAGTGAAGAAAAAAAAAATCAGAAAAGTGGTACTTCCGGTTGAGGAATTTTGACCGCTGACCTACTGTCGGATCCCATGGTGATACTTAAACGGAATACAAGTTTGAACTTTCTGTGATTTTTCGTTTTTGAGCTATGCTGTCCACATAGTACATACACACACACAGACCATTTGCTAAAAACCACTTTTTTGGACTCAGAGGACCACAAAACGGATATTTCCGGTAAAAACTCCATATCGAAAATTTGGCACGATTACAATACTTCCTCTTACTAGGAGTAAAAAGAAAGTAAAAATAATAAGAGGAAGTATTTAGTATTTTTTTAAAAATAGTTTTTCGTGTTTTTCTCTAAAATGGCTTTAACGGAATTTCTATAACATTAATTCTAATTGATATTATTTCGGTGTTAGAACTGTATATTAAACTGAAACAGCACTTTAGAGGAAAATCTAACCCAACCTCTTCCCAAAAAATGCCCTTAAATGAATTTTCCTGGAGAAATGTTTTAAATAGAAGTTGTAGATTTTTGTATGTATAGTTGATATTCTAAATCCAAAGAAAAATATTGGAGCAATTTTTGAGAAAATTATAAAAAATTATTTATTAAAGTGATACTTTCGGTTGAGGAATTTTGACAGATAACTTACTATAGGATCCCATGGTGATACCTAAACATAATATCAAGTTTGAACTGTCTGCGATTTTTCATTTTTTGAGATTTGCTGTCCCAAACACCGAGATGGACCATTTTCTTAAAAAAAAACAAAAAAAAAAAAAAAACACTTTTTTGGACTCAGGGGATCTCAAAATATGTATTTCTAGTGAAAACTCATTATCGAAAATTTGACACGATTACAATACTTCCTCTTACTAGGAGTAAGAGAAATTAAAAGCAATAAAGTTGCATTTCTGAGGATGGATTTTGAAGAGAAATTCTTTTCAGCTGAGGTGGTGGAGGTGGAGGGATCTAAATAGAAATCAAGTTGCAGCTTCTTCTGGTTTCTTTTTTTTTCCACTTTTAATATATTTTGTCCACACACACACACCAGACCAATTCACTAAACATATTTTTCTCCCACTGATGCCATTTCAAAACAAGTATTTCCAGTCAAATCTCAATTTCTGCGATTTGTTACGATCACAATACTTCCTCTTAGTAGTAGGGGAAACTGAAAATTTGGATGAAATGTTCCTTTCTTTATTTTGTACTTCCCACTATTAATTGATTCTAAAAATTAGTAATTTTTCCAACATATTATGTTGTACATAACATTATATATAGTAACATAGAGAAATGCCGACCACAGAGGGAAATCCTATGACACAATTCTCCTAGAACCCTTCCAAATTAACATTCACCATTTCTAGATAATTTTACAACAAAAAAAAAACAAATCATAAAAAATATACACATTCTTATTGATACGATGATTTTTTTTAAGACTTTCTAAAAATGACTTAACTCTGTCAAATATGTAAAGTAATGCTTATTTTATCAGGCAGGCTTAACGTCCAACTACACAAAAGATGTCTGACTCTTTGGTTTTTCCATGAAGTGATTTAAGACTGATAAGTAAGACTGATAAGTTCTGATTTTTCTCTGAGGTTCAAGGCGTCACTTGTAATCATGCAATGCGCATCGCCATAGGTTGGTATTTCTGAGTTAGAGCCTCTCACGTGGTAACTATGAAATTCACTTTCGCACGATAGATTTTCACTATACCTTTGTATGATTCTCGTGGGGGGGGGGAGGAGGTAAATGTCAGTCGCCTATTCATAATGCCCCCTGTTCTCGCTAAATGACTGACACCTGGTTCTCGAATACGCAGACGAAATACCAAATTACGACCAAGATGAGTGTGTGGCTGTCATATAGTAAACAGATTTTTAAGTTTAAACTTTCCGTATTTTGTCGTTTCCAGATATTTTTTATACACAATTCCCCCCCCACACACACACACACTCACAAAACACACACAAATATTCAGAGGTATACTTAATTATATACATATAAAAAATTAAACATATATATATATATTTGAAATAATGGAAAAATTAGTTTTAAAAAACTTGGTATGTATCTGTCTAAAAAAAAATCCTCACTACTTGTGTTATTTCATATATACACACACACACACACACACACACACTTATGTATGCTACAATATATGCCCGCAAGGGGTATCTGTTGCAGTTACTTGGGGATTAGTGACTCCCACTGGTTATCACATCTCAGTACTCCATTCACTTCGTCAGAACAGTATACAATACACTTAAATTACATACACTCTACAGTTTACACACAAGGACAAACACAGTACACAAACTAGGGTCTCCGTCCCTGCTTAAAATTGGCGTAAGCCAAGGGAGAAGGAACGGATTAGCACAGTGGTAGCCCGCATATATATATATATAATAATAATTAGAAATATATATGTATATATATATTATATATTTATGTTTGAAGCATTGAAATATATATATAGTAGCCTGTAGATTTGTAGATTGTTGTAGAGGATTGTCGCACTGCGATCTGAAAGATCTATTGTCCCTCCCGGATCTATTGTCCCTCTAGCTACAGACAACACTGCTCATCACAGTGATTTGTAGAAACTCCTAGGAAGAGAAAATCTAAGGGCAGCATACTGGATTCGTACCCTGGACCCCTCCGCGATGCAAGTCCAGCGTGCTACCACTATGCTAATCCGTTCCTTCTCCCTTGGCTTACGCCAATTTTAAGTAGGGACGGAGAATCTAGTTTGTGTACTGTGTTTGTCCTTGTGTGTAAAGTGTAGAGTGTATGTAGTTTAAGTGTATTGTGTACTGCTCTGATGAAGTGAATGGAGTACTGAGATGTGATAACCAGTGGGTCGCTACTCCCCAAGTAACTGCATGCAACAGATACCCCTTGCGGGCATATATTGTAGCATACATAAGTACATATATATACATATATATATATTCTCTGATACGAAGACAAGATCATCAAGGTTTCAGGCAAAATCCGTGAACCGGAAATGCACCTTTGTGAATGATTTTTTTTTTTTCAGTTTTTCTCAAAAACGGTTCTGACAGCTTTCTTTATTCTTTGAATATTATACCATCTGCATACCTATCACTTTTATTTTAACATTCTCTCGGAATTTGGGGGGGGGGGAGTCCTGAGAAAACGCTAGCTTAGAGCTTTCCTCTGAGATATCATTTCAATAAAATGTATTGTTCTATCATCTACATTAATTAATTTAAATTATATATTTTATCGGATAGAATCCTAAATGTGAAGAAAATCGGATAACCGGAAGTACGAATTTACAGAATAAGTTTTTGAGTTTATTGGAATTTTCTCGGAAGCGATGATAACATATTTGTTTCAACTTGCAATATTAACTGTACAAATATAAACATATCACTTTTATCCGAAAGGTGTCACACGTTGGTCTAGTGGCCAGCGCACTCTGCTTTGTGGGGCAAAGTCAGTGTTGATCCAACAACTTGAGAGGTAACTGGAATGCTACAGTTGGTAGCGCACCTAAGTATTGAAGGTGAGAATTAAACGGGCAAGGGAACCACGGCGTGCACAAGAAAATAAAGCTGTTGTACCATAAGTTTTGTTTTTGTTTTTTATCTGAAACATCAATCGAAAAAATATTTTCTTTGGTTCTGCAGAATTGGGCTTTAATTTTATATGTTATTGGAGTTTCTTCCAATATTATTGACGCTGTTTCCTGGATTGCAGTGTAACATTATTGGAATGACTAGCTGAACCTGAGAGTGCCTATCAGAGTATAACCCCACCCAACTCTGTTTTAGTGCTCTGAGCAAAAAAAATTTCCTACTTTAAAGCAAATTTGACAATTCTGAAAATGGATAAACTGCATCAAAACAAAATCGAATGAGTGTATTTCACACCAGATTTTGTTCGCATAAAGAGAGTGGCTATAAAACCGAATCCACTGTGCGAACAATAAATTTATTGTTCTTCCTTATCCGTAATTGTTTGTGCGTGAGAGGTAGTGGTCAACTAAATTTTTTTGAAGATGCGGTAAACCCGGTTTTGGGCTTTGCATAAATGAAAGCAAAAGGAAATATATGAGTACCAACTCAGGCTGTAGAAGTGCTTCATTAGATATTGATGGTTACTCCTTTGAAAAAGTTAAAAGCTTCATATATCTGGGATCAGAACTGAATGATGAAAACAAAACAATAAATGAAGTAAAGAGAATAATGGCAGCTAATACGGCTTACTTCTAAATGTTAAATTTTTTAAAAGTAGACTACTGTCTCAAACTACTAAGATAAGGTTGTATAAAACCCTAATCCGTCCATATGGTGGACTCTAACTACCATAATGAAAAATCAACTGACACTTTTCGAACGCAAGCTTTTAAGGAAGATTTATAGTCCAGTCCTTGATGTTCAAACAAACACGTGGAAACTTCGAACAAACACCGAGCTGTATTCCTTATATAAAGATGCCAATATGGTCCAGTTCATTAAAATACGCCGTTTGGAATGGTTGGGTCATATAGTATGAATGCCCACAAATAGAATGCCGAGCCAAATTGTGGCATGGCTCTATAATTGGCAAAAGAAGAGTAGGCCGACCAAGAAGACGGTGGCTGCAGGACCTCGAAGATGATTTAAGGATACTGGGCGTTACAGCATGGAGACAGAAGGCTGTGGAGATAGAGATACATGGAGGGACATTATTCAGAAAGCCAAGGCCCACCCCGTGCTGTAGAGCTATGTAGTAATAGTACTAGCAGTAGTAGTAGGTAAACCCGGTTTTCACGTTGCAGAAAACACCACTGGACAGTGAGCTATAGACATTTCCAAGAGTGAAAATGGAGTGAAGCTGTGCTGGGCTTGAATCTGATACTTCCGCATGGGAGTCCAGCGCTACCACTGACTTAATTCCGTTCCTCCCAATTAGATGCACACATTTGCAAGCTATATGCATACATATTATATATATTTTGTTTGTATGTAGAAGTATAAATGTTCGTATGGGTAAACTTGATCTCTGCAGAGGCTCAAACTTTCTGAAGAAGTGGCTAATCCACTTTCCTCTAAGGCGTACGTACACACATAAATAAACATATTTATACACGGAATATTTACATATATATACTACATATATACATATTTTTACTAATCACTAACGCCACATTTTTATTATACTCAGGAAGCTTCAAATCTTATATTTCCGTTAATTTAATACCTAATTTTAATTTAAAAAACGCTGCATTAGAACTTTTGACTTTTAACAGTAAGAGAAAGTAATAAATAAATTAATTTTAATAAAAAAAAAAAAAGGAAAAAGAAGAAGAAAAAAAAAGAGTAGGGATTAAAAATAAAAGAATACCAGAAGAGTTGTGAGGTGAAAGCATATATGTTGATGTATATGTTACAAGGGAGAAGGGGATTATAGGGAGATGACGGGCGAGACTATTCGGCGAGCGCTTACAGTTAAATCGGGCGTGCCGTACGGTTCAGTACATATCTCGTTTCTGTAGCCTACTTTGCGGAAATCTTTTTATTTAAGAAATCATGCACCAATTAGACATACGTAAGTTATTAATGTAATTTTTTTATTTTATTTTATTTTATATTAAATCCTTTTATTTTTTTTCCATACTTCAAAATTTATGTATTGACATAATAAACAAACTTTTAAAATTGATAATAAAATTTTACAATTATCGTAATTAGGAAGGTTCGTTTGATTTATACTGTCTAGTTTAGAACATAAGATACATTATTATTATTATTATAATAAAATAAACATTTTTGAATTGTCAATCATTTTAAATAAATTTTATAAATAATTTTTACTTTTTCTAAATTATGTTAGTTGTAGAATTTTCTGGTAAATTATAAGTAAAAAAAAAATAAAAAAAAAATATATATTTAAAGTAATTTACCAATTTTAAACAATAACACTTTATAAAAATTATGTTTTAACTAAAGTAAAATGAACACATATATTTTTTAAATTCATTATGTTGCGGGTGACTACTTTTTTTTTATATTTGAAAACTTATAAATATTCCTAAAACTGTTTTTTTTTTTTAAAGAAAATAAAAAATAAATTTCTCTACAGTTAATATTATATAAATTTTTTTAACTATATTAACAGTAACAGGCATATTATTGCTAAAAAAGCAGTTTTTTTCTTTGATAAGATTGTAAATATTTAAAATATTGTCCTTGCCACTGCAGAAAAGGTAAAAAAAAAAAAAAAAAATGAAATAATGGAACTTTTTGTGTTAAATTTAATTTTCTTTGGAAATTTTTAAATTCCTCATTACTTGTATTTATTCTAAATTTATTATACTAAAAAAAAAATATCCGTTTAAACCTTAAAAAATTATTTATTCATTTTAAAGTAAATGAATTATTTCCAAATATTTTTTATTTATTTTTTTTAATAAAGTTGATAAAATCATTTGCAAAATGTATAAATTTAGTAACAAAGAAATATATATATTTATATTTATATGAACTCCTACACAACATTTCCAGGAAGCAGTGCTTGAAGAAAGTTTAACACCATTGAATACTTGCATCAGATAGTAGAGAGAGAGACATATATATATATTCATTCAGAGAATAAATTATAAAATTATTTATGTTTTCTTTTTTATATTCAAAGATAAAAATTAAAAAAAACCCATGAACTTGGCAGAAAACAAAAAAAAAAAAAAAAGAAAAAAGCAGAGTGATATTAAATATTCATACAAGTTTTTCTGACTTGCAATTTCCATGGTAATTCCTAAGGTCTTTTCCTTTCACGTTGGAATTTTTATAAATATCTAGCCTGTATATAGATAATAGAATCATAGCAGGTTAGTGATAAGCCGGAAGTCATCACACAACGTTAAAAAAAAGTCAATGTTTTCATTAAAAGAAAATATTTTTTAGCTGAGAGGCCTTCTGGGAGATATATTAGGAAGCCATTTTTTTTTTTCAAGGGATCTTGGCATCCCTGCGAAGTACCCTAATATCTCTGACAACATCTAACTACATTCCCCCATAGAATCTGGGCATATCTCTGCAGAGGTGATTGATGTGTGCATTTATTGTGTTTAGCAAAAGCAAAGACTCTTTAACCACAGTATATCGTTTAGGCTGCAGAGGATTTGGCTTTATAATCTATTTCTTCTACATCTAATATTATAAGTAAAGTAGTAGACCAAGTTTAAAGAAAATCATTACGCAATCCATTATGTGTAAATCGCGACAAAATCCAGGTAGAAGACTATTCATTCAGTAAAGAAGAACTTCTAGTTGGCGGATTTTAACTGAGAAACCTTCCTGTCGAATTCCCCCTAATGATATCTAAACGGATTTTGTGATTCCTGCTTTTCTTCATTTTTTCCAACATTTTGTTATATCATTCGTTAAAATAGCCGTATTATTAATAATCTAAAAATAGCAGTATTAAGCGAAATAGTAGAAAATCTGGTGAGGGTATCCATGACTTTCTTTTAATGCAATTTTTATCATTCTAAATTACAAAATTTCTTCAAACTTGAATATTTTATAAAAACCGGAGTGTTCCGCATCCATTACACCATTTGAGTACAGGCGGGTAGACATTGGTATCAGCTTCAGTCCTGTTCAAATGGGCCTGCAGGTTATCGTGCCCTGTTATCCGCCGAAAATTTGAACCGGCAATCTTCCTCGTCAAATCCGAAGGAACTTGTTCTTAAGGACTTGTGAGCTATTGCCAGTAGCTTACCCGCAGCAACTTACTCTTATAGATCTATCCAAAAATTGGACACCGTCAAGTTTAATTGGTTCAATTACCACGGGTAGGAGTTGGATAAAAAAAAAAAAAAAAAAAAAAAAAAAAAAAAAAAAAAAAAAAAAAAAAAAAAAAAAAAAAAAAAAAAAAAAAGAATAGGTATAGATATATAGAAATCATTGTGACCTAGAACATGTATTATGGTTCTCTTGTGTGTCATGTTCTTCCTTAGAAACTAGTCAACTGAATGTGTATTACACACTTTAAGTATCAGTGTGTTCGTTTTTGTATGTATGTATGTATGTATGTATGCCTCGGGATACGTTAAACCCAATTTGTTTCGCACATCAACCTTGTAATCGCGACCTAGAACTGTTATACTCCTCAAGAGTTTATGTGTTTATCAGAGAATGTAGCGTCTGTATGTGATGTTAAGTGCTCTCAGTAAGAATGTGCTGCGATGAGCTAGAATTAGCTAATGGATACGCCAAACACAATTAGCTTGTATCAGCTACTTTTGCAGGCCCTAGCATGTGGGAGATGTCAGTATAAGTATTGTTCAAGTTGTTAAGGCTAGGGTGTCTGCAGAATTGCCAAGATTCCTGAAGAAATGATCAATGTAGTAGGGAGTTGGATTTCACGCAGAGGTTTCAAGTTCGAAGCGAGCATTTTCAGATTTTCTCTTCTCAGAAGTTTATTGTCCGGTGATGTTCAGTGTTGTTAACAACAAGATGATTACTACGCGGATTGCAATGCACTGAGGAGGCTCCAAGGTCACAATAGATCTTTGGGCTCGCAGTACACTAATTCAAAATAAAACAACCAGTTTAAAAAAAAAAAAATTAAATCTATTAATTGGGTTGGTGCAAAAATAATGCAGGTTTTTGAACTTTCATCTTTTGTTTACTTCTGCTTGCCAAGTAAACAAAGATAATCCTCCAGTCTAGGTAATGGATTATAAACAATGTTTATTAATGTTTTTTTTCCTCAAATATCAGTTTAGTTTGTGTTCCATTTTGTATGAGTTAAGACCTCCGATATTCACCATGTCAAAACAAGATTTTCGTCAAATTTATTTTTACGAGTACAAACTTGGTCGAAGTGCGGCTCAAACTGCGCGTAACATCAATGTTGTTTGGGGTGAAGGAAGCATCAGTGAATGTACAGTGCAGCGATGGTTCCAAAAATTTCGTATTGGAGATTTTGATCTCGAAGACAAGGAAGGTCGCGGCAGGCCCTCTGTTGTTGATCACGACCATCTTAGGGCATTGGTGGAAGATAACCCTCGCAAAACCACTCAGGACTTGCGAGAGAAGTTAGTGTTGACCACTCAACAGTCGTTCGCCATCTCGAACAAATTGGTAAAGTTAAAAAGCTCGACACGTGGGTACCTCACGAATTGACCCAGAGCCAAAAACATCGGCGTTTTGAAATTTGCAATTCTCTTCTGTTGCGCTACCAAAACGAACCATTTCTTAATCGAATCGTGACATGTGATGAAAAATGGATCAAATACGACAACAGGAGACGGTCAGGCCAGTGGCTGGACAAGGATGAAGCACCAAAACATTTCGCGAAACCAAGCCTGCACCCAAAAAAAGTAATGGTGACAGTGTGGTGGTCTACTGCAGGTGTTATTCATTACAGCTTCCTAAATACTGGCGAAACAATCACGGTGAAACATATTGTCAAGAAATTGACAAAATGCATAGGAAATTGCAAAATCTTTGTCCAGCATTGGTGAATCGGAAAGGACCAATTCTTCTTCACGATAACGCCAGGCCACATATCGCAATGCCAACTCTCAGGAAACTTCAAGAATTGAAATATGAAACACTTCCGCACCCTCCACACTCCCCCGATCTCGCCGACGGACTTCCACTTATTTAGACATTTGGACAACTTCTTAAGAGGAAAAAATTTTAGGGACCGAAGTGAAACCGAAAATGCCTTCCGCGAGTTTATTGAGAGTTTAAATAAAGGTTTTTTAGAAACTGGAATAAAAATGCTTCTGACACGTTGGCAACTATGTGTTGATAATGATGGAACATATTTTGAATAAATAATCTTAGTTTTATACAAATTATAATAATTTTTTTTTTTTGGCATATAAAAACCTGCATTATTTTTGCACCAACCCTATAATTCATTTAAATTTCCTTAATATTTTAATTAAAAAGGTAAACTCGCAAGAATTTAAATTGTGCTTACATTGTACGTGGTAAAACGGTAATCATTAATGTCCAAGGTCATTGACGAATTTTTTTGTTTTGTTTTAAATATAATTAATTTAAATTTCCTTAATATTTTAATTAAAAAGGTAAACTTGCAAAAATTTACATTGTGCTTACATTTTGTACATGGTAAAACGGTAATCATTAATGTCCAAGGTTACTGATTTGGTAAAAAAAAACAAAAAAAAAAAACATTATTTAACATAAATTACTACCCCAAAAAAATATTAAATATTTATAAAAAATTAAAAAAAATTATTTGTAACAAATATTTCGATCAAGTGGGGAGACTTTATTACCTAATACATATTACACAAATCTCAGGAAGACTTTTCAAAGAGAAAACAAACTATCTGAAATATCTGAAGTGGCAAATTTTTATACCCAAAATTGTGCATTTTTCATTATATGATTAATTTTATGGCACAATCATTTTTATTTTTCTTTTCTGTCTATTGATTTATGTTACAATAAAAATAGTTTGAAAAATTTTTTATCACATCTAGAAATGTTTCTTCACTTAATGAATCGGTATTATTTTGATTTGGCTGGCTTAATCTCCTCCGAATAAAAGGCAAATTAGTGCACTGAAGCACTGAATACTTCTTTTGTGTAATGTTGTTTATTTTTGAAAAAATTAGAAATGATTTATAATAATTCTATCTTTTATTTCATTAATAATTATTTAATTTTAGGTGACTTTAGAATTTAGTATATATGATTTTATATGTCGCTTTTTTATTTCATTGGTTCTGACCGGTTTCGGCATTCGTCAGAATTAAGGCTGGGACTCAATTCGTGTAGAGATATGACTTTAACTTAAATGTTTCCATCATATACCACACTTGATTTATGTGTGTCATATTTAGGAATTATCACGTTTCTCTTACTATTGTAAGAAATGCAAGGGTATCGCAATCGTTTCAAAAATGTTTTTTTCTAAATTCAATTTCACAGAAAATAGTTGTTTTAAGGTACCTTCATGAAAAAAAAAAAAAATCTGTTGTGAAACACTCACTTACTCCAGTTCACAAAATTATAATTGACAAATTTTATAGTTTGTGTACCAAATTTAATGATAAAACGCAATTCGTCGAAAACTGAAAAAAATTGTCCAGTAAAAAGGACACTTCCGGATTACTAATTTCCTTAAAACTCGGAATTTTGGCCATCTATTTATTTCTAATTAATTTTCTGTGGATGATAGAATTGTATAATCAACTATGATAGCACTTAAAGAGAAAAACATAACCCCACCCCACCCCTAAAAGTGCCCTTAAATGAATTTTTCCAGAGAAATTCTTTAAATAAAAGTTATAGATCTTTGTATGTTTAGTTTATATATGAAGTTTCAAGAAAATCGTCAGAACCATTTTTGAGAAAATTGCGAAAAAGTGGAAAAAATCATTTCGTAAAGTGGTAAAGTAAACGCACTTCCGGTTATTCAAACTCGAAATTTCAACAACATATTTAATTCTAATTAACATTATTAAGAAGACAGAATTGTCTAATAAACTGAAATACCACTTCAGATGAAAACTTAACCCCTCCCCCTCCCACATAACTGCCCTTAAATGAATTTTCCCAGAGAAATGTTTCAAATAAAAGTTGTAGCTCTTTGTATGTGTAGTTGATATACCATGTTTAAAGCAAATCGTCGGAGCTATTTTTGAGAAAAAAACGCAAAAAAAGTAACAAAAAAAAAAAACAAATAGGTAAAGTGGTACTTCCGGTTGAGGAATTTTGACAGATAACGTACAGTCAGATCCCATGGAGATATCTAAACGGAATATCAAGTTTGAACTTATTAATTTGTAGATTTTATGAACCTTTATTCAGCCTGGTTTGAAATTATATTTTAATTATTATTTACAAGACATTCTTTTTACATTTATTTATATGTAACCAACGTTTCAACACTTGTGCGTGTTTTCCTCGGGGGTAATAATTATTTGAATCTTGGTTATGAAGTACTTTTATATATTATTGTAAATTTGGTATCAAGAGTGTCCATTTTCTTTTGCAGCGTCAGTTGTTTAAACAATTTTTTTTCCTTTTTTTTCTATATTACTTTTAATTTGTAACATACGTTACTTGTCAATTTTTTTATTATTTATTTACTCTTGATTTTTGATTAACTGTTTTATATTATATGTTAGGATTTTAAATTTTTTTAAAACATTGTCCACGTGGTTCTGTATGTTACTGAAACATGTTTGCAGCTACTTTTTTATATTAAATTTTGTTGTAATGGCTGGTGTTGTTTGACAAACAATGGTGTTATAGCCATTTTTGAGAAAATCGCAAAAAAGTAAAAAAAAAAAACAACTTGTAAAGTGGTACTTCCGGTTATGAACTTTTGACAGATAACGTACTGTCAGATCCCATGGTTATACCTAAACGGAATATCTAGTTTGAACTTTCTACGATTTTTCGTTTTTGAGCTATGCTGTTCACATATGCACACAAAGAACATTTGCTAAAAAACCACTTTTTTGGACTTAGGGGACCTCAAAACGGATATTTCAGGTGTGTGAAACTCGATATCGAAAATTTGGACACGTTAAATACTTCCTCTTACTAGTAGTAAGAGAAAGTAAAAAAAAAAAAAGAAAAGAGTACTTAGAAATTTGTGGTTTGTGGGGATGTATGCACGCAAAGTTTTCATCGAAAATAGTTTCAGTGTAATTTTCATATCATGATTGAATCATATTTGGTTGAAACACTTTTCTAAGAAAATTTAATGTTTATTGCTGTGTAAAAAGGATTAAGATCGTGTCAAATTTTCTAAATTGAATTTTTTCCTGGATATATATATGTTTTATGGTTTCCTGAGTACGAAAACAAATACTGATTTTTAGCGAATGGTGTGTGTGTGTGAATAAAATATGTCCTAATTGGAAACTCGCTCCAATGTTTGTTTATACATTTTATTTACCACCATGTCAGTGTTGACGGGTTAGGTTCCATTCTTGACCTTGGATTTATATAGTGCAGTTTTTATAAAGGAAATATATTAAAGTATGTTTGAAATCCATCTCACTATCTACATATAATTAATAAGTGGGCCATAAATACAGTTTGGAAAAGTTATTATTATTATTATTTTTTAAATTGATTCCAAACACTTATACTACCAGATTTATTAAAAGATTGAAATTTACAGTCATCTACATATACCTCTTTTTACTTTCTCTTGCTCCAAGTAAGAGGAAAAAGTATTATAAACGTGTCAAATTTTAGGCATCGAGTTTTCACTGAAAATATCCGTTTTGAGGTCGCCTGAGTCCAAAAAGTGGTTTTTAACAAATGATCTGTGTGTGTGTGTGTGTATATGTGAACAGCATAGCTCAAAAACGAAAAATCGTAGAAAAGTTCAAACTTGATATTCCGTTTAGGTATCACCATGGGATCTGACAGTACGTTATCTGTCAAAATTTCACAACCGGAAGTACCTACCACTTTACAAGTTGTTTTTTTTACTTTTTTGCGATTTTCTCAAAAATGGCTCCGACGATTTTCTTCAAACTTGGTATATCAACTACACATACAAAGAGCTACAACTTATTTGAAACATTTCTCCGGGAAAATGCATTTAAAGGCACTTTTGGGGGAGGAGTGGAGTTAGGTTTCCATCTAAAGTGCTATTTAAGTTTATTATACAATTCTGTCATCTAAATAATCTTAATTAGAATTAAATGTGTTGTTGAAATTCCGAGTTTGGAAAAAAAAATCTGATGACCAGATATGTGCGTTTTCCCTGAAATGTAGTTTTCAGTTTTTTGGTATTTTCTCGATAACGGCTCCAATGATTTTCTTTAAACTAGAAATATGATCTACACATATAAAGAACTACAACTTTTATTTGAAACATTTCTCTTAGTGAAGTCATTTAAGTGGGCTTTTGGGGGGGGGGGGTGTGGTTACTGTTTTTCTCTAAAGTGCTATCATAGTTGATTATACAATTCAACAACCAAACACAAATTAACAAAATTAATACTATCATCCAAACAAAATTAATTAAAAATAAATAGATGGCTAAAATTCCGAGTTTCAAGAAAATGAAAGTGCACTTTTACTGAACATTTTTTTTTTTCTGTTTTCGACGAACTCCAACGAATTTCATCAAATTTGGTATACAAACTCTAAAATTTGTCCATTACAATTTTAAAAATTTGGTTTAAGAGAATATTGTATGTGAGTGTTTCACACCAGATTTTTTTTATATTTATTATTTTCTTTGATCGTTTAGCGATTACTGGTCATCATATTGGTTCGTTTTTTGATGACATTAAATATGAAGATTTGTCTTGTTATTATTCACTTTGACCCAAATTTTGATAAGGGAACTTTTTGTAATTTCTTCATTTTTTCAATTTTCAAAAATTGCTGTGGGGGTTCTTAGGGAGAGAGAAAAATCTAAGGGCAGCTCAGCTGGCCTCGAACTCAAAACCTTCACTTGTGAGTCCAATGCGCTAACCACTGAGCTAATCCTTTCCAGTAAGATAAATGAACAAAATTGTTGAACAATTGACAAAACAATAAGACAATTCTATTTAAACAGATGTTATATTATATTATTGTATTATTAAAAAGATTTACATTAAAACATATTTGAAAATCGACACATTAAGTAATATTTGTTTTAAATTAGAATGTACAAAATGATGACAATATTGTGAATAAATATAAGCACATATTTTAAGAATGATAAATTTTCTTTTTGAGTTATATAACAATACATATATCACTTCTAATAATCACCATATACCTGCGAATATAAAAAAACCTATATCACTAACTTCCTCATTGTTTATACTCTGTTCCATCTGACAATAAATTTTAAGTTTACATTTAATAATTTTTAGTAAATATTAATTAAGTCCTAATAATGCTTGGTTATTTATTGGCCGTATAGTATAATATATTATGATTATGTTAATAATTTTTTTTTTTTAAATCATATGCTATTTTAAAACTCTTTTGATTCTGCAACCTTATGAGCACATTAATAACCATCATGTCACGATCGTTTTAAAGAAATTCAGATTACACTGGAAATTTGTTTTCAGCCTTGTAAATATGCTAAACATGATCTTCAGAGTCGCTGCAATTTAGAAGAGTGCCCCCGAACCAAGGCAACCGATTTGGGCGGGAGGGAGTTAAGCAATTTTTTTAAAGAAATCTAGTGTAATTTGTAAATAATAATTTTGTTTTTTGGAAAATTATTTAATTTTATATTATTTAAACACCTTGATCAAGTCAGCGTTTAAGTTTTTTTTTTTCAATTTCTTAAAATATATTAGAAATAGATAAATGTAAAACATCACGAGATTTCCTCTTATTTACAATTCTCCGCGATTTTACTGATACAACTTTTTTTTAAAAGTTAGAATTTTTACCCAACCTAAGAAATTATACAAATAAAATAGACGAAATATTTATGTGAAGAAAAAGAAGTCTTTATTCCTTAAAAAAATAAATCACAATAGTTTCATTACGTAGAAATCTAAAAAAAATAAAAATAAAATAAATAACACAAAATAATTAATTACCTTCTCTTTTGCAATTAAATTAAAATCAATAATTTAAGCATTATTTTCCTCATTACCATATTTATTTTATTTTATAGTATTTTAAAATTAATAATAAAATCACTGAAGCAGCTATAAACATGTGTCCAAAACAAAAAAAAAACAATATGATAAAGAAAGTGATGGACAGTGTGTTGTCTCTGCAATATCATGTTTAATATTTAAAACAAAAAAAATATACATTGTATTCTACTTATAGAATTAAAAATAAGAATGTAATTATTTTGGACAACAGGGAAGGGAATAGCTAAGTGGTTAGCGTACTGGACTCCCACGCGGAGGACCAGGGTTCGGGTCCAGCTGTCCCTTAGATTTTTTCTTCCTAGGAGCCTCTTCTACAGCTCATTGTCCAGAGATGGACAGTGTTGTTTGTAAAGAGAGAACACTGTCCGGAGGCCGGCAGTGCACTGAGAAGGCTCCAGGCGCCAATGACCATAGATGTTGACGTGCCTTAAATTAAAAAAAAAAGAAGAATAACGAAGAATTGAAAAATTTGTTATTAAAGACATCTCGGGAGGGCTCTGCCCAATTATTAATCTATTCAATATTGGGCACACAGCAACAAAATGTGGTATAAATCCTCATCCATATCTTGATTACACAACAACATACACTGTGTATCTGAGTACTTAAAATACTTGCATTTGACTGGCAAAAGGCCCTTATTTTAAAAAAATCCAACTTACCAGATAAAAATTGAACTTGATTGTTCATATACGAGTTATATTTTTAAATCAAATACATGGCACTATAAAGCAAAGAGAAACTTGTATCTAATTTTTTTTTTTTTTTTGCTTAAACCGGACTTTAAAAGATTTAGAGAGCTTATTTAATTAAAATACAATAAGTTATTTAACCAAATAAAATTATCTAAAATTAAAATTATATAAGTTCAAAATTTATATTTAATTTTAATATTCTCAACATGTTTCTTAATTTCATTAAACTACAGTAAATTACTTTATAATAAACAAATCTTATTTATATTTTTATTTATTATTATTTAATGAAACTCATCATTGGATGATTATGTAAGTATATAATTAGTAAAAAACAAAAAAAAAAAAAAAAAAAAAAAAAAAAAAAAAACAGATTCAAACAAAACATCCCAAGGAAGATGTAAAAAAAAAAAAAAAACTTGAAAAATCATTCAGTAAAGGCCTGACGTCAGATTGATGGATTTTCTTCAAATTGGTGGCTATGCATTTAACAATCTATCGATTAGTTAACCGGAAGTGCAAATTTAGAGCATGTTTTTTTTTTTTTACTTTCTCTTAATCCTAGTAAGAAGAGGAATTATTGTAATCGTGTCAAATTTTCGATATCGAGTTTTCACCGGAAATATCCGTTTTGGGGTCGCCTGAGTCCAAAAAAGTGGTTTTTAACAAATGATCTGTGTGTGTGTGTGTGTGTATGTGAACAGCACAACTCCAAAACGAAAAACCGTAGAAAGTTGAAACTTGATATTACGTTTAGGTATCACCATGGGTATCTGATGGTGCGTTATCTGTCAAAAATTCCTCAACCGGAAGTACCACTTTACAAGTGTTTTTTTTTTTTTTTTACGTTTTAGCGATTTTCTCAAAAATGGCTCCGACGATATTCTTTAAACATTGGTATATCAACTACACATACAAAGAGCTTACAAGTTTTATTTGAAACATTTCTCCGGGAAAATTCATTTAATGGCACTTTTGGGGGAGGGAAGGGGTTACAACTTCCTCTAAAATGGTATTATAGTTGATTATATAATTCTATTATCCAAACAAAATTAATTAGAAATAAATAGATGGCCAAAATTCCAAGTTTTAAGAAAATTAGCAAGCCAGATGTGCGCATTTACTGAAAAGTTTTGTCAGTTTTCGACGAATTTCGTTATATTTGGTTCACAAACTTATATCATTTGTCAATTATAATTTTTAGAGCAGGAGTAAGAGAAAGTTGTGTGAGTGTTTCACACAAGATTTTTTATTTTTTTTTATTTTTAATTTTTGGGAATTTTATTGGAAATGATTTATTTTAAACTTGAATTTCTGACTGCACACTTTTTTTTTTCAAAAGTTCCCACATCTTTGCAGAAGAATTGATTTTTAGTTTTGGCTAAGGAATCTGTAACGTTTGATTTTAAATGTTATTAGGGTTGGTTCGGCCACTGTCGTCTAGACTAAAATAACCAGTTCAAGTACTATTTACCAATTAGTACTAATCAATATGTTAGGATAACCGTGTAAGGTATTAAATTTAGTTAGATAAATTCGTGTGAGTTTTAACACCACTTACTTTTATTTTTTAAATAAATTATTTATAACATCAATTACCTTCACATTTACTTTTTGAATAAAATTATAACTATTTCATTATTTAATTGTTTCACATGATTTTTTATAGAAAAGGAATAATCATAAGATGGTATTATGTAAATTCAGTATAAAAAAAAAAAAAGATAATAAAACTTATCTTATACTTTGTGAATACTGCTTCAAATCGCACTTTGATTATCCAGCATGCAATTATAAAACGAGTATTAATGAACCGTTGACCTTCGAAGTTTATTGCTTGATGAACAAAAAGTCAAGCCTTGGAAAAAATAATAAAATAAAAAATATTTTCAAAAAAAAAAATACCCTTTTATTTGTTTAAAGAGGAGGGGGTAAGTGAGTAAGAAAAAGGAAAAAAAATGAGATCCTTGGTTGTTTTAACAAATTGATTACTTAATCATTTAAAAACCTTAGTTATTTTGTTTGTTTATTATTATAATTAGTATTATGTTCAGCGTTTATATGTTTAAAAAGCTTAATGAGATTTGGCGACAGCGTTTTTATACATTTTTCGATTTCCTGGTAAGAAAGAGTAATTTATTGTGATCGGCTGAAATGTTTGAAATTAAGTTTTTCACCGGAAATACATATTTTGAGGTCCCCAGAGGGTGAAAATTTTTTTTTTTTTTTAGGGAATCTGTACTTTATAATATAAATAGATGGTTGTATGAACAAAAAAAAAAAAAAAATTCTGGTGTGAAACATTCACACAACTTTCTCTTACTCCAGTTCTCAAAATTATAATTGACAAATTTTATAGTTTGTGTACCAAATTTAATGAAATTCGTTGAAAACTGTCCAGTAAAAGCGCACTTCTGGTTTACTAATTTCCTTGAAACTCGGAATTTTAGCCATCTATTTATTTCTAATTAATTTTGTTTGGATGATAGAATTGTATAATCAACTTTGATAGCATTTTAGTGAAAAACATAACCCCAGCCATCCCCCCCCCCCAAAGTGCCCTTAAATGAATTTTTCCAGAGAAATGTTTTGAATAAAAGTTGTAGATCTTGTATAATTAGTTTATATAGGAAGTTTCAAGAATATCATTGCAGCCATTTTTGAGAAAATCGCGAAAAAATTGAAAAAAATCATTTAGTAAAGTGGTAATGTAAACGCACTTCCGGTTATGCGTTTTTTTTGTTTTTTTTTAACTCGGAATTTCTACAAAATATTCAATTCTAATTAACATTATTTAGATGATAGAATTGTTTAATAAACTGAAATAGCACTAGATGAAAACCTAACCCTACCCCTCTTCCATAACTGCCCTTAAATGAATTTTCCCAGAGAAACATTACAAATAAAAATTGTAGCTCTTTGTGTATATAGTTGATATAGTAAGTTTGAAGAAAATTGTCAGAATAATTTTTGAGAAAAAAGTATAAAAAAAAAACAACTAGTAAAGTGGTACTTCCGGTTGAGGAATTTTGACAGATCACCCACTGTCGGATCCCATAGTGATACCTAAACGGTGTATCAAGTTTCAACTTTCTACGACTTATCGTTTTTAAGCTATGCTGTTCTCACACACACGCACCATTTGCTAAAAACCACTTTTTCGGACTCAGGGGACCTCAAAACGGATATTTGCGGTGAAAACTCGATACCAAAAATTTGACATGATTACAATACTTTCTCTTACTAGGTGTAAGAGAAAGTAAAAATGTGGTACTGGTTCAAAGTTA
Organism: Triatoma infestans; assembly: GCA_011037195.1. Taxonomy (NCBI): domain Eukaryota; kingdom Metazoa; phylum Arthropoda; class Insecta; order Hemiptera; family Reduviidae; genus Triatoma; species Triatoma infestans. Next base: position 146,789 of record JAAEAF010000794.1, read on the forward strand.
TTGCGCTCTCTTTTGGACTACAAAGTAATCACTTCTACTACCTATCTGGATGAGTACTTGCCCCCCACCACCACCACTATATTTTTAAATTTTAAGTTTAAAGGAAATTTCTCATTTTATATTAACTGTTAACAGCAATAACAGAAAGTCGTGTAGTGTTTCACACCAGATTTTTTTTATTTTATTATTGTTCTGCGTCGTTTCACCTGATACACTTTTATTACAAGATCATATAAACTCGAATTAAACACAAATCAATCACAGGCAAGTGAATAACGGTAGTCACAAAAAAGTTACTAACTAATTATTGGATTATCACGTTTTATTACAATTAAAAATTTTCTGCAACATTTGGTGACATAATGATTTTGAATTTAGCAGATAAAAATTTTGACATTTCGAATTACTAATTGAATTGTCATGAAAATACATGGTTAGAGGTTGTCTGTATTATACACTGTTAACGATTGGCCTGTATCATTGTCACTCACTCTCTCTTGTTTATGTAAAGGTTAACCTTATAGGGAGGTTTATTAACAGCATACTACTTTATAATAAGTATAACAATGCTTGTTTTAATTTTCAAATAATTACATACACATATTTAAAAATAATTACAGTTTAATATTATTTACAATATTATTTTATAAAAATATAATGATGAGAATGCATTTTTTTTTGTTTTACTATATAAAATTTTATAGCATTAAATAGTCCGTAACTGTTCAAGAATATGTTGGCATCTGAAATGTTTCACTTAACCTGGGCTATTCCATCAATACCTGCTTTAATTTCTTCATGTAAAGATGTGATATTTGCGATTCATTAACTAATACAAATGTCGAGCTACCAGTGACCAAAACAGGTTGAGGTTACGTTACATCCTTCAAAAAAATAAAACGCTTTGTTAATCAAATCTCTTCATGCAACTAACATTATACATTCTATTTATATGGATGTTCGTAGAATTTTAGATTGTTATAGGGAATTACTGCACTGCGACCAGAAAGATCTGTTGTGCCCCTTAAAGCCTTCTCAGTGCACTGCCGGTCTCCGAGCAGTGTTCTTTAGCCTCAGACAACACTGTCCATCACGGGGCAGTGAGCTTAGAGGCTTCTAAGAAGAGAAAATCTAAAAGCAGCATGCAGGACTCGAACCCGGTTGCCAATCCAGGGCGCTACCACTGAACTAATCCCTTCCCTCCCCCTTGACTTAAGCCAATTAACTAGGGACGAAGACCCTAGTTTGTGTACTGTATTTGCCCTTTTTTGTAAAGGGTAAATTGTATGTAGTTTAAACGTATTGTGTACAGTTCCGACGAAATGCATAAAGTAACTGAGCTGTGGTAACGTCGTAGGGTCGCTGCTCCCCAAATAACAATTGCATGCGACAAATACCCCTTGCGAGCATGGATGATAGTAAAATGATGACAACTTTTTGTAAATGGATGGGCAAATTAATATTCTCGCAGAATAAAAACTTGGACAAAATTGAATTACTAATCGAGCAAAAGCTTTCACGACTTTAAGTATAATACAAGTGTTTACAAAATTGACTACACTTAGAACTAGAAAACACTGTAACAATTTTTACTGACAGCAGAATTAAGTTTGATTATTCACTGTTTAACTCAAGAAACTATCAGTCTGTTAATTGTATGAATTATAATCATAGTTGCCAGTGGAGTGGGTAAAGGGTCATTCAGGTGGCAATAGCAATGAATTGGTTGACAGATTAATAAAAGACGTTTCTGAGACTTTGAAAGATTTTCATATTCCTATAGTCCCTTTTAATACGTGGCAAGACAACTGACTAAAAGTATATTCGGAAATGGGACACTTTAGAACAGTTAATTGTAGTAAATTATGTGAACAAATTTTTTGAATTTTGTTTCCAAAACTGACTTTTAAATGGTAATATGTAATTTATTTAAAAAAAAAAACTATTTGCTGATAAGTGTTTGTGATAGAGAGAGAGAGAGAGAGAGTGAAAGAAAGGACAATTCCAACTATTTCTTCAAACATCACATACTATCTACAGACGTATTTATGTAATCCAATCTTATAAATTGTTTAAACTTTTATGTGCAACATCTTATTTTATTAGGTAAATAGACTTTTGTAAGATTCTCGGTGAGCTAAGAGATTAGGCTCTTTCTATGAAACTTCAGCACTATGTAGTTAATAAGAACTATACATTTAGTAAAAATTCGGACCATTAAGAAAACTTTTCAGTTGCACAATTGTGTGAATTGCAGTGAGAAAAGATAATCAGTATGAAACCACCAAAAAATTAGTTGACTGGGGCCAAAGAAAAAAAAAAACTTTTTATCTTTAAAAGATTATTCGACGTTTCGGACACCTTTGGTGTTCTACTTCTGGAACTACATAAACAAAACAAAGAGAAATACAGAAAGAGGAATTATATTGCATAATAAAAACTAAAACTTTTAATGATTAAAAAATATTAAAAAAGATACGTTACCTGTTAAGGAAGAATAGAGGAGAATTGCAGAATTGAATGTTAGAGAAGGTTATTGTTTGGTTATAGAGTGTGGTATACTTGCAAAGAAGATCAAGAAGAGAAAATGACCTTAACAGCTATCGTATCTTTTTAATATTTATAATTGTTAAATATTTTAGTATTTATTTTGCAATTTTCTAGTTTCTCTTTGTTTGTTTATGTAGTTCCTGAAACGTCGAATAAACTTTTAAAGATAAAATGTTTTCTCTTTGGCCCACGCTAGTTAAATTTTTTGCTTGTTTGATAAACTACGGCCAAACATAACCATTGTGTATACTGGTAATCTGAATGGTTTCCAACTAGTTGTTTTCTTTACTTATTATAAATTCATATTAGATGTTTGCAGTGGGCTCGCGCGAGTTCTTTAATACATTTATAACAGATTTGTGAGTCATCTTCTTGTTTACCTTTTTATTAAAAAATGAAAATGACGATGCGAACCCTACGACGATGTTAAAATTCCAAACTTGTTTTTTGTGAAGATATCCGAACCCTGAAATGCCTACATGAAGTTAAAAAAATGCCCAAATTAGTGAGTAGTAAATAAATTATAATATTTAAAATTATAATTGGAGAATTTATGAAATTATAAAATGTATGCATAATTTTAATGATAATATTGTATGATGTATGATATTTAGGATCTCAATATTATGCAAGTATGCTTTCAATTTTCTATTCATAAAATTTTACTTTATGTTCATTCTAGCATAGAGAATCTAAGTTTGTTTCAGTTTTAAAAGTAAAAATATCATTGTTGATAATGTATTCAATATTTGGAAAGGATTGTGAATTAGAATGAGATGTTTATACGGCAATGGCCAGAGGAGTTTTTATTTTTAAAAAAAGCATTCTTTGTTGTTCTACGTTTCGGGTACCATTAGTGCCCTTTTTCAGGAGCTCTGCAAAATTTATTGGAGAAAAGTTACAAATTTGTTTTAAACCTATGCACTTTTTCTTCAGTACAATAATGTACCTTTTCTCCAATAATTTTTGCAGAGCTCCTGAAGAAGGTCTCCAATGGTACCCGAAACGTAGAGCAATTAAGAATTCCTTTTTCTTTAAAAAGTCCTTTGGCCATTGCCATATATATAAGTCACAAGTGGTAGGAAAATAATGGAAATTTATTGTTACTAAACATTACTGCAACTCCACGATTCGAGTTAAAATGCAAGTTTTTTTTCATGGTGAGACGATGATCTTTGTGAATTCTGTCTTCTAAAGAGAACAGTGTCATTGACGCATGAATAAAAAAGCCGTTACTGGTTTCGGTGAATTACACTGTGCTTATCCCCCCCATCTTGGCCTTAAAATGTTTGGATGTTGTTTCCACCTGACCTTCATTCTCGTTCTCTTGTCTCTTTGTATAGTGCAAGGGGGCGTGGAGAACATATAAATTATCCCAGCAGGAAAATTTCTTGAAAAAAAAAAACAGTAAATAATAATAGCTTTGTACGACTAATTTTGATCAAAATTTTTTTGAATGACTCAGGAAATTGTTCAAATTTGAACTTCCTGAGAAAAACATGACAATACATTTTAGGTTTTTTACGTATTTATAGTTTTCAATCTACCAATGACGTTATGTTGATGGTAATCCCATTGGGAAACACCCAACAACACATTTTACCTAAGCCAATGTAATCGTAATTGAATATTTATACATTTTTTCTTCATTCTTTAAAAAACAACTTTATCTGATTAACAAAGAAAATGAAACACTAAATCAGTCAAAAATGAGAGTTGATCCAAATTTTCTCCATTTTTATTTACTCTTACTCCTAATTAGAGGAAGTATTGTAATCATAACAAATCTTGACGAGTTTTCAACGGAAATATAAGTTTTGAGGACTCCTGAATCCAAAAACGTGGTTTTTACAAAATGGTATGTGTGTGTTTGTGTGTGTGTGTATATATACGTGTGCGTGTATGTATGTATGTATGCATGTGTATGTATGCATGTATGAACAGCATAGCTCAAAAACGAAAAATCGTAGAAAGTTCAAACTTGATATTCCGTTTAGTTATCACCATGGGATCCGACAGTAGGTTATCTCTGTCAAAATTCCTCAACTACTACCACATAAGTGGATGTTTTTTTCACTTTTTTGCGATTTTCTCAAAAATGGCTCTTACGATTTTCTTCAAACTTGGTATATCAACTATACATACTAAGATCTACAACTTTTACTTGAAATATTTTTCTGGAAAAGTTCATTTAAGGGCACTTTTGAAGGAGAGGTGGGGTGTTTTCCTCTAATGTACTATTTCAGTTTTCTACACAATTCATCATCTAAATAATATTACTTAGAATTAAATATATTGTTGAATAATATCGGATGACTGGAAGTGCGCTTTTACTGAAGGAAGTTTTCTCAGTTTTCTCCTATTTTCTACCGGCTCTAACGATTTTCTTTAAACTAGGAATGTATACTACACATCAGTGCTGTTAATCATTCTTTTTTAATCAGCGTTGGTCATGCTACAACTTTTATTTGAAACATTTCTCCTGGTAAAGTCATTTAAGGGGGTTTTAGTGGAGAGCGGGGGTTATGTTTTCTCTAAAGTACTATCATAGTTGTTTATACAATTCTAATATCTATACAAAATTAATTATAAATAAATAGATTGCCAAAATTCTGTGTTTCAAGAAAATTAGTAAACCGGAAGTGCGTTTTTACTGAACAGTTTTTTCAGTTTAGCACTTTGGAGGAAAATGTAATCCTACCCCTCTCCCAAAAGCCTCCTTAAATGAATTTTCCCGGAGATATTGTATATGTGTAGATGATCTTTGTATGGATAGTTGATGTACTAAGTTTAAACATAGGATAAATTCCTACATATAGCTTCACGTCTGCAAGTCTAGCTATATCTAATATATTACTTATTCTATACATTCTTTGTTGAACCTGCCGAATTACTGTTATTATCCTTTCCCCGGTTTGAATCGCATACTAGTCTTTTATTCCTATATTCAATTCTGGAGCAATATTGCCTCTTGTCATGCGTAAAAATGTTAGTCGTTTTGCGAAATCATTTGTCACAAGCATCTTGGTAATTCTTCTCTCTATCATTCTTATACTTGTGTCGGCTCTGATCAAATATAAGATGTGCCCCACACATTCTACGATTGAATCGATCACTCCGGTAATCAGTAATACTTTTGCTTCGCTTCCTGGATACATTATTGCGCCAATTGTTTCCATATTTACTTCGTAGATGTTCTCCAAAGAGGATGAATTGACTCCCAGTAACCTAATAAGCTTTGACATTGCTTTTTCAAGTGGGTAAGACGGTTTAATGGTTTAATCGTAGAATGTGGAATCCTTATGTCGTAGAATGTGTGGGACCTTATTTAAAGAAAAATCGTTGAAGCCATTTTCAAAAAAAATCGCCAATAAGTGAAAAAAAAAGAAATCAGTAAAGTGTTTACTTCCGGTTGAGGAATTCTGACATATACTTACTGTCGGATCTCATGTTGACAACCAAACGGAAACTGCTGTTTATATATATATATATATACATACACACAAACATACGCTCACAAACAGAGACCATTTTTTAAAAACCATTTTTTTGGATTCAGGAGACCCCAAAACATGTATTTCCGGTGAAAACACGTATAGAAAATTTTGACAGATTACAATACTTCCTCTAATAGAACAAAACGAAATCTATAAAATATGGAGGATAATTTTGCTATTATAATCCACTTTGATAAATTTTTTTCGAAGATTTTATAAATAAATCTAAATCATTCTTTTCATTGTAGAAACTGTAATTATCATTAATTTTATTGTTATTGACAACTGTTAATATGTAAATGAAGATAATCGTCCATAGAACAATGAATAGTAATATTATTGTACTTTCCCTTTTATAATGGCAGCTTAGTAACAAATATAGAGTCGTTAATCTCAATGAGATCAACAACACTTGCAAATCTTATTAGAATTAAAAACAATAATCTTGTTTATTAAAAATAAAATAGATAATTACGCAAAAAATATATACATATATATTTCGTATGCGATTAAGGGAAATTTTTTTATAAAATTAAAAACAAAATATTTGGCTGAGCAACACTGGACACAATTTTCTCTTCCTGCTGTGTTAATACACTTAACAGACAAATTTTCAACAAACTTGAAAGTCCTGATAAGAAACATAGTTGCCATAATTATTATCCACTTATAAACATGGGGAATCTATATTTTACTTGATGGTTCATATGACTAACCACCAGGAAGTTTAGTCAGTCCCCAACAAAACATGAAATAACAGTTTTGAGTTATTAAGTTCAGAAGACCACTAAAAATCAATACTCCCGGGAAAAAAATCTGGTGTGAAACACTCTCACAACTTTCTCTTACTCCAGTTCTCAAAATTATAATTGACACATTTTACAGTTCGTGTACCTAATTTATAGAAATTCGTCGAAAACTGAAAAAAAACTGTCCAGTAAAAGCGCACTTCCGGTTTTACTAATTTTCTTGAAACTCGGAAAATTTTGGCCATCTATTTATTTCTAATTAATTTTGGGTTAGGATGATAGAATTGTATAATCAACTATGATAGCACTTTAGAGAAAACATAACCCCACCCCTCCTCCATAAGTGCCCTTAAATGAATTTTCCCAGAGAAACGTTTGAAATAAAAGTTGTAGATCTTTGTATGTTTAGTTTATATAGGACGTTTCAAGAAAATCGTCGGAGACATGTTTAAAAAAAAACCCAAAAAGTGAAAAAAAAAAAATCATTTAGCAAAGCGGTAAATAAACGCACTTCTGATTATCCGATTTTTTTGAAACTCGGAATTTCAACAACATATTCAATTCTAATTAACATTATTTAGATGAAAGAATTGTTTGATAAACTGAAATAGCACTTTAGATGAAAACCTAACCTCACCCCTCTCCCATAACTGCCCTTAAATGAATTTTCCCAGAGAACAATTTCTAATAAAAATTGTAGCTCTTTGTATGTGTAGTTGATATACCAAGTTTGAAGAAAATCGTCGGAACCATTTTTGAGAAAAACGCATAAACGTAAAAAACAAAAAAACAAATAAAGTGGTACTTCTGGTTGAGGAATTTTGACAGATGACCCACTGTCAGATGCCATTAGGATACCTAAACGGAATATCAAGTTTCAACTTTCTACGGTTTTTCGTTTTTGAGGTATGCTGTTCACACCCACACACATACACACACACCCCATTTGCTAAAAACCACTTTTTTGGGCTCAGGGAACCCCAAACGGCTATTTCCGGTGAAAATTCGATATCGAAAATTTGACACAATTACAATACTTCTTCTTAAGTAAAAGAAAGTAAAAATCTTTCGTTGGTGAGTGTTTTCAAGAAAATCCCGTATAAACTCGAGTTATCTATTAATATAGAAAGGTTGGTTTTCTTTATGATTGGAATTCTAGAAATACTGAGTGACCTCTGCCCACTAAATAAATGGTAGAAATGAATCCTACTTGAAATAGTTGGTATACAGATTAGTTTGCGATTTTTTAAGAAAATCTTTCGAGTGTTTTTTGAGAAAAACGAAAAAAAAACAACAAAAAATCTCACACAATTTTCTCTAATTGCAATTAACATAATTTATTATTGAAATTTTTTTTTTAAACTTATAATTTTCACTGAATTCAGTGATATATATTAATGGGAGAAACTAAAATTAATAAAATGAGTTTTTTATTTTATCCAAACAATCTCATCTCTCCCCAAAATTCCCCCCTCCTTAATGAATTTTTCCGGAAAAAGTTAAAAAAAAAAAAATTGATAAGTCTCTCTGTTCGTATACCAATTTTAACATAATCCATCCGTTCGATATCTTCATGGAGAAAATTGCAGATAACTGAAAAAAATAAAAAAAACTTCAGTAAAGTCTCTCAACTTCCGGTCAACTGATTGCTTTTAAATTCGAAATTTTGGCCAAACGTTTGATTCAAATTAATATTAATATAAATGATAGAATAATTTAATACTTTAAAATAGCATTTTAGAAGTACGATAACCCAGCAAAACAAAGTCTAAAAACCGCTCCTTTGGATTCTGGAAACTTCAAGTGTCAACAAGTATAAATTAAAGTAATGCTATACTTATTCACAGGTGGGCTTAACGTCCCAACTACTACAAATTAGGTGTCGTGGACCCGGGCAGATGCACCTACTTTACTAATAACATTTTTTCAACAAATATAAAATTTAGCAGTTATACGCTAGACTCGAACTGGGGTCCTTCCACTTACAAGTCCATGCTCATAACCACTACACCAATACCCGCCCCTTCAACAATCAATAATAAATCTGGTGCGAAACATTCATACCAGGACTTTCTCTTACTGCAAAATGACAATTCTTCTTCACACTTACAATTCCTATTTAATGTTTAAAACCGTCGGCATTTTTTTTTTTTTTTTGAAGAAAATCACAAAAAAACTGAAAAACCAATTTCAGTAAAGTCGGACTTCCGGTTATCCGATTTTCTTCAAAATGGGAATTTCTAGAACATATTTCATTCTAATTAATATTATTTAGATGTCTAATATTAATTGTCTAATAAACTGAAATACCACTTTAGAGAGATAACAATAATCCCAACCCTCCACTAAAAATTCTCTTAAATGAATTTTCCCGGAGAAATTTTTCAAATAAAAGTTGTAGCTCTTTATATTTATAGCTGATATAGACAAATGCAAAGAAAATCGTTGGAGCCTTTTTTGAAAAAAATCATAAAAACTGGAAAAAAAAAAGATTCAGTAAAGTGGCACTTCCGGTTGATGTATTTTGCCCATAATCTTCGTGCTTGATGCCGAGGTAGTACATAAAACAAAATATTAAGTTTGAACTTCCCACAAATTTTTCATTTCTGAGATATTCTTTTCATACACACAGACACACAGATATACGCGCATACATATAGACCATTTTTTTTTTTTTGACTTCGTGGATCTCAAAACGTTTATTTCTTGTGAAAACTTAAAACTTTCGAAAATCTGGCACGATCGCAATACTGTTTCTTTAACTACTGTTAAAATGTTAATTAAAAATGTTTTAAATAAATATATTATAAAGTAAAGATTTTAAAGAACATTGTTCGAATCGTTTCCGTGAAAAATTACAAAAAAATTATAAAACAAACAAATCCATTCATTCCGTTGATAGATTTTGACAAAAACCTTATTGTGAAGTCCCTTGGTAGAACTTTAACGAAATATCAATTTGAAATTTTCTCTGTTTTTTCCAATTTTTGAGTCACACTGATCACAAAGGCTTGGGAGACAGCGATATATTGGTGGACGTGTGTGTGGTAAGCACGCCACAACAGTTCCCTGCCGTTTAGTTCTGATCTTTACTACCCAGTGCGCTACTAACTGTAGCTTCCCATTTTTTTCTCACGATGCTAGATCAACACTGACTTTGCCATCTCGGGAATTGAACCCCCTGAATTCTCGCATGAAAGGCGATTGCGTTATTCACTAGACCAATCGTGAGGACTGTGTTATATAACATATAAAAACACCAATATCTAAAAAACCTTTCCTTCGGAGTCCGGGGAACCTCAAAACGTGAATTTCCTATGAAAATTCGATATCGAAAATTTGACATGATTGTAATATTTCCTCTTTAACAGCAACAAGATAAAAAGTTTGGGCATCTATCGATTTTTTGCTTTTGTGAAATCGATATTAATACAAACACTATAGACTTTTCGCTAAAGCCTTTTTTTTTTTACTATTCAAGGGATGTTTATTATATATTTGTAATCCGGGGGTGAAATTCACAAGGGTGAATTTTGTAGTCCGAAAATTTAACACGATTTTGCTGTATTTTCTCTTATAAATAAAGTAATGAATGCCCTTCTCTTTTGGTCAGGTTCTAAGAGGAAGTAAACAATACAATCTTTTGCAACGGAAAATAATTTAATTACTTGTTTATAGAGTACATACATGATCATTTCATTCTATTTAACATACCTGTTATTATAATGATAGTGTTTGCAATATAGTTAAAAATCAACGCTAATGCAATAATTAGCCCGATTAATATAATTTGAATAATAATTGACATATACAAATATCGAATCTATGATATAGATGAACGCGTGTTACCATTTTAACTCTAATTATTGTAGCGTGTTGTGGCAGGGAAATTATGTAATAATTATTACTCATAAATACTCCACTTTAGACAGCTACTTTTCATTTAAAATAATTAACGTTTACACTGTTTCGCATGTATGCTTTAAATGGAATTGTAAATAAAAATAACTATTTATTATACATATATACATTAGGAGCACTAATATTTGTGGGGAAAAACGTATTTATAATGAGAAGTAACTATAATAAATACATATGTATTGCGGAACGGGGGCACATCAAGTAACTAATGATTTAATTTATATGTAATTTAATAATAGTATTAATGGTGTGGATATTTGTTTGATCTTTATTTTGGGTAATTATCATCCAATATTATTCCGGTCATATTGTGCGATGAATTCGTAAATCACGTTTATAACGCCTGCAATGTGGGATGGGGGTGGGCATTGTGTAGAGAACAGGGATATGCTGCAACTCATATCGCACAACCTTTTGATGGCGGTTCCAAAGTATTTTTCAACCATGAACTTCATAACATCGTGTGTATAATGAGTACAATGAACTCGCCTAAGAAGATATGCATGTCAGATTTCACATTAAAATATGTTTTTATTCCCTGAATTTAATTTGTATTTAAATTCGTGATGAATAGAAATGTAAGAGTGTATAATTACATATTTTCTTTTTAACATATTACAAATTTTAATTACTTTGTGCATCAAATACGTTTAAAATTGAAGTTGCAAAACATACTTGTCGCTTGCGTTAAAAAATTTTTAAATTCCAAATTGGCTTGAGCTAAGTTAAAGGTTGGACACCATTGATATAGAAAGTGGGGCTACCTTTCGTATCAACTATTTGGACTTTCATTTTATTATTTGGAAGGAAGAGAGAAAATACGTCTAAAACTTGATAGCTATTTTTTTTTCCCCCCACTCTTCTTAAGTAACGACTTATAAATCACCTTGATTTTTATGTAACACTAAAGTTTTGTCTGTCCATTTTGATTTTACCCTGAATGCAGCAATTTTCTCAATTTTACATGTCTTTCTCAAATCACAGTCTTTTCAATCATCATATAAGAAAATATAGATTTTGTTTGTGAGATTTAATATTCAGATTTAGGGAAAGTATTTTTCTAAAATTCATTTAAACTATATTTCAAATTACTTTTCATCTCAAAAATGAAAAGAAAAGTCTGCAATATTTTTTATATTATATAGAAGTGTGGAAGGGAAAAATGCTAATTGACTATCCTTTGTTACTGAATTAAAAAAAGAAGTTAATTTATACACTCAGCTAAAAGAAAAGTCTGAGACGTTTTGTTTACATTTAAAATCCTAAAAAAGGATTAAATTTTCATTTAATCCTTCAAGGTTGAGAAAAATCTTTTATCATAATATCCGTGAATATCTTAAAAACGTAAATGAAATATAAAAGATGTAAAAAAATAATTAATAATATTTTTTTCTGCCAGGCTGGGCTTTACTTTTTACAGCTACGACCTATCCGATCAGATATCAGATTTTATAAAACATAAAATTCTGACGTCAAATTAGTCAGATAGCGAGATTGATTGGAAAACACTACATCAAATAAAAATTGAGGTGATATTGTGATAACAGTGATGAAGAAGTTATGAAGAACACATTTCAGTAAATAGAGTAATAAAAAAATCTATGACATATACATATTGTAAAAAAAAAGTAACAATCAAAAAAAAAAAAAAAAAAATTAAAGCAAACGCTGCGAGCACAAAATTAAATATATTTATATCGTGATTGCCAGGTAATTTTATACTCGAAAAGTACCTATGACATTCGATTAGACCTGTTAACGTCCTAACAATCTCAGTCTGGAGAAATGCTTTGGATAAACATTTATCTACACAATTTATTAATTATATCTTGTTACTTACTCTTACTCCTAGTAAGAGGAAGTAAATGTAATCGTGTCAAATTTTTAATATCGAGTTTTCACCGGAAATATCCGTTTTGAGGTACCCTGAGTCGAAAAAAGTGGTTTTTAGCAAATGGTCTGTGTGTGTGTGTGTGTGTGTGGGTGTGGGTGGGTGGGTGGGTCTATTATGTATGTGAACAGCATAGCTCAAAAATGTAAAATCATAGAAAGTTGAAACTTCATATTCCGTTTAGTTATCACCATAGAATCTGTCAAAATTCCTCAAACGGAAGTACCACTTTACTAGTTTTTTATTTTTTACGTTCTTGCGATTTCTTCAAAAATGGCTCCGAAGATTTTCTTTAAACTTGGTATATGAACTACACTTAAAATGAGCTACAACTTTTATTTGAAACATTTCTCCGGGAAAATTCATTTAAGGGTACTTTTGAGGGAGAGGTGAGGTTAGGTTTTCATCTAAAGTGTGATTTCAGTTTATTAGACAATAATGCCATCTAAATAATGTTAATTAGAATTAAATATGTTGTGGAAATTCCGAGATTGAAAAAATCGGATGACCGGAAGTGCGTTTATTTTCACTTTTTTGCGTCATGATTTTTTTCACTTTTTCGCGATTTTCTCAAAAATGGCTTCGACGATTTTTTTTGAAACTTCCTTATATACCCTACACATACAAGGATGTATAAGTTTTATTTGAAACATTTCTCTGGGAAAATTCATTTAAGGGCACTTTTGAGGGGAGGGGTAGGATTAAGTTTGTCTCTAAAGTGCAATCATAGTTGATTATATACAGTGCTATCATCAAAACAAAATTAATTAGAAATAAACAGATGGGCAAAATTCCGAGCTCAAGAAAATTAGTAACCCGGAATTGCGGTTTAACTGAACAGTTTTTTCAGTTTTCGACGAATTTGGTACTAACTATAAAATTTGTCAGTTATAATTTTGAGAACTGAAGTAAGAGTAAGTTGTGTTAGTGTTTCACACCAGATTTTTTTTTTATTTGGGTGTGTAATGCGAAATGTGAGAACAAAGCGATGTTTTACCATGAACTATTAAATTAAGATATTTAAAGTATAATTATATGTTACGACTTGAATTTAAAAAAAAAGAAGAGTAAAAATAACCTGCCTACGAAGTAGAATTCCATGAACACTAATTTAATGGACAGTCCATTGTTATAATTCAGTATTATTATATCTTATATCTTAGCGATGTAATCAGACACTTCTTGTAATACAGGTTTTTTCAAATATAAAGCGATTAAGGAAAGTACGTGATGACGTCAATCGAATTGCGGTTCTTGGTCTAATGACCAGTTTGGCGCATCTACAACAACTACATCTTGATCTTTCTCAATTTATCTCGTATTATTGTATAACATACTCAACTCTAGCACTGGAATCCGATTGTTGATAGACGTTTTATTTGCCTTAAAAGAGAAGGACTTTCTCTTAATGCAAGTCTACTCACTCTGAAAGAGAGAGAGAGAGTGAGAATTGCAAACAAAATATCTCAAAACCGATTAATCAAAGGAAAGCTCCAAGTTGTATTCGATTTAATAGGTTCATTAAACACGCAAGGTTTCCGTGAAAATACCAAAACCGAAGTACATTTTCACTGAATGTTTTTTCTAGTTATTCACAATTTTTCCAAAAAAACAACTTCAACGATTTAAAAAAAAAAAAAAAAAATCTGATGTGAAACACTCACACAACTTTCTCTTACCCCAGTTCTCAAAATTATAATTGACAAATTTTATAGATTGTGTACCAATTTAATGAAATTCGTCGAAAACTGTCCAGCAAAAGCGCACTTCCGGTTACTATTTTCTTGAAACCCGGAATTTTGGCCATCTATTTATTTCTAATTAATTTTGTTTGGATGATAGTATTGTATAATCAACTATTATAGCACTTTAGAAAAAAACATAACCCCACCCTCCCCAAAAGTGCCCTTAAATGAATTTTCCCAGAGAAATGTTTTAAATAAAAGTTGTAGATCTTTGTATGTTTAGTTTATATAAGAAGTTTCAAGAAAATCGTCCGAGCCATTTTTGAGAAAATCGCGAAAAAGTGAAAACATCATTTACTAATGTGGTAAAGTAAACGCACTTCTGGTTATCCGATTTTTTTTGAAACTCGGAATTTCTTCAACATATTCAATTCTAATTAACATTATTTAGATGATAGAATTGTTTAATAAACTGAAATAGCACTTTAGATGAAAACCTAACCTCATTCCTCCCCCAGAAGTGCCGTTAAATGAATTTTCCCGGAGAAATGTTTCAAATAAAAGTTGTAGCTGTTAGTATGTATAGTTGATATACCAAGTTTGAAGAAAATCATTGGAGCCATTTTTGAGAAAATCACAAAAAAAGTATTAAAAAAAAAAAAACTAGTAAAGTGGTACTTCCGGTTGAGGAATTTTGTCAGATGACCCACTGTCGGATCCCATGGTGATACCTAAACGGAATATCAAGTTTGAACTTCTTACGATTTTTCGTTTTTGAGCTATGATGTTCACATACATACACACACAGAGATACCATTTTCTAAAAACCACTTTTTTGGACTCAGGGGACCTCAAAACGGATATTTCCGGTGAAAACTCAATATCGAAAAAATTTGACACGATTACAATACTTCCTCTTACTAGGAGTAAGAGAAAGTAAAAAAAAAAAAACGCACACACACAGACCTGAATTTTTTTTTTTTCAAACTCAAATGTTATATAAATATAAAACATTTTTCCAGATGGAAATTATTTTTGAACATATTAATTTATAATTAATATTCACTTCCGTTTAAAGCAGCAAATGGAAAAAATATTAATATTTCTTTAAAAGTATTCGTAAAAGTAGCATAACTTGTATATGCAGTTTATGTTTGAAACAAGAATTATATCGGGAAGTAATCATTTTAAATGTCTGGAATAGACATGATAGTTTTACAAGCTTTATAACTTAACCAGTCTTATAATTTCTCCTGTTATTTTAGCTCGATGCTTATTTTGTATTATTCAACCATTTGTTTACTTGGGATTTTGTTTTTTTCCATGTTTATATCTAAATTTCTATATGAAAAATCTCGGAAAGTTTAAATTTTGATTTATTATCTTTGGATAGCACCAAAGGATAGATCCGTTACAAAATCTGTGATTCTCGTAATTTTTTTTACTCGAAAAGGCTGCAAAAAAAAAAAAATTTCTTTCAGCTTTGTAGAGTTACTAAAGATTTAAAAAATTCTTTTACTTTAGTTAGACAATTTTTTATTGCCAATAAATTGGTTTTAGATGGGATCTAATCATTGTGTGAGTTATTGGTTGTCAGTTCAGTCACTCTGTGAGTCATTGGTGGTATTATTTCAATAATTTTAAGACCTACCACCCATACAATACAGGAAAACTAACTAAAAAAATCTGGTGTGAAACACTCACACAACTTTCTCTTACTCCAGTTCTCAAGATGATAATTGACAAATTTTATAGTTTGTGTACCAAATTTAATGAAATTCGTCGAAAACTGAAAAAACTGTTCAGTAAAAGCGCCCTTCCGGTTTACTAATTTTCTTGAAACTCGGAATTTCAGCCATCTATTTATTTCTAACTAATTATGTTTGGATGATAGAATTGTATAATGTACTAGGATACCACTTTGATGAAAATCTAACCCCACCCCTCCCCTACAAGTGCTATTAAAAGAAATTTCCCAGAGAAATGTTTTAGATAAAAGTTATAGATCTTTGCATGTTTAGTTTATATACGAAGTTTCAAAAAAATCGTCAAAGCCATTTTTGAGAAAATTGCGAAAAAGTGAATAAATCATTTAGTAAAGTGGTAAAGTAAACGCACTTCCGGTTGTCCGATTTTTTTCAAACTCAGAATTTCAACAACATATTTAATTCTAATTAACATTATTTAGATGGCAGAATTGTCTAATAAACTGAAATAGCACTTTAGATGGAAACCTAACCCCACCCCTCCCCCAAAGTGCCCTTCAATGCATTTTCCCGGAGAAATGTTTCTAATAAAAGTTGTAGCTCTTTGTATGTGTGGTTGATGTTTGAAGTTTAAAGAAAATCGTCGGAGCCATTTTTGAGAAAATCGCAAAAAAGTAAAAAATCCAACTAGTAAAGTGGTACTTCCGGTTGAGGAATTTTTACAGATAACGTACAGTCAGATCCCATGGTGACCTCTAAACGGAATATCAAATTTCAACTTTCTACGATTTTTCTTTTTGAGCTATGCTGTTCACATACATGCATACACACACACATGGACCACACACACACACACCACCACACACACACACACAGACCATTTGCTAAAAACCACTTTTTTGGACTCAGGGGACCTCAAAACGGATATTTCCGGTGAAAACTCGATATCGAAAATTTGTCACGATTACAATACTTCCTCTTACTAGGAGTAAGAGAAAGTAAAAAAATCTGGACAACTTTCTCTTACTCCTGTTAATATAACTATATATACTCGTATATAAATTAAATAATAAATTTTCATTAAATTTCAAATTTTGTTCATTTGTCCTAAACTAAATGTGGAAGTAATGGGTGGACACCCCTTCCAATCCAGATAGGTACAGATGTGATTATATTGTAATTTAGAAGAGAGTACCTATAACATTGAACTAGCCTTATATAATTGAAAATTTAATGCCGCAAATTCAGCCAAAAATTATCTAAAATAATATTTTTACTTACTCTTACTCCTAGTAAGAGGAAGTATTGTGATCGTGTCAAATTTTCGATATTGAATTTTCACCGGAAATATCCGTTTTGAGGTCCCCTGAGCCCAAAAAAGTGGTTTTTAGCAAATGATCTCTGTGTGTGTGTGTGTATGTATGTATATTTGAACAGCATAGCTCAAAAACGAAAAACTGTAGAAAGTTGAAACTTGATATTACGTTTACGTATCATCATGGGATCTGACTCTGCGTTATCTGTCAAAATTCCTCAACCGATACACTTTACTAGTTGATGTCTTTTTTTTTTTTTCTTTTTGTGGTTTACGTTTTGGCGATTTCTGCAAAATGGCTTCGACGATGTTTTTCTTAAAACTTGAGTATATCCCAACTACACATACAAGAGCTATAATTTTATTTGTAAACATTTTCCTCTGGAAATTCTTTAAGGGCGCTCTGGGGAGGGGTGGGGCTAGGTTTGTTTTTCTTAGGCTATTCATTTAATTAGACAATTTCTGTCATCTAAATAATGTTAATTAGAATTAAATATATTGTTGAAATTCTGAGTTTGAAAAAATCGGATAACCGGAAGTGCGTTTGTTTTAACACTTTACTAATTGATTTTTTTTTTTCACTTTTCCGCGATTTTCTCAAAAAATGGCTCCGACGATTTTTTTAAAAAATTCTTATATAAACTGAACATACAAAGAGCTAGTAACTTTTATTTGAAACATTTCTCTAGAAAAATTCATTTAAGGACACTTTTAGAGGAGGGATAGGGTTACGTTTATCTCTAAAGTGCTATCAAAAAGTGATTATACAATTCTATCATCCAATGAAAATTAATTAGAAATAAATAGATAGCCGAAATTCCGAATTTCAAAGAAATTAGTAAACCGGAAGTGAGCTTTTACTGAACAGTTTTTTTCAATTTCCGACGAATTCCGTTATATTTGTTACACAAACTATAGCATTTGTCAATTTAATTTTGAGAACAGGAGTAAGAGAAAGTTGTGTGGTGTTTCACACCAGATTTTTTTTTTTTTTCAAATTTTTTAATTTATATTTTAAATACAAGTAATAACGTTAATATCTTTGTAAATAAATTAGTATTCTAACTTTTAATGGAAAAGTGTTATAATAGAATTATTGAGAAAATTAAAAAAAAAAAAAAAAAAAAACCTGGAAAACCTATTCTGTAAAATCGCATTTCCGGTTGGTTAACCGATTTTTTTTTTTTATATTCTATCAAATGTTTAGGTATTCAATGTTGTAAAATAGATGTTGAGATGCAGTCATAAAAAAAAAACTCGGCAAATTTTTGAATCAACACTTAGTGATGGTATAACACAGTTTTCTTAAACTGTAGGTTTTAAGAAATTCAAATAAGAAAAAAAATTTTTACCCTGAAAAAGGCAATAAATTTGCTGGAACGTCGATGAAAATTTAAAAAAAGTTTTTTTATGACGAAACTCGAACATCTATTTTACAACATTCTATCAAATGTGTATTAATAATTATATAGGTGGTATAAACCATGTATTATACTGAAGTGATACTTCATCAGGAGGAAAGCTAAACGTTATTGTTCCTTCACCCCCTAGAAGCCCCAAAAAATTAATTTTCTCGAGAAAATGTTGAAAAAATAAATGATAGTAATTAATGTGTATATGGATAGGGAGTATAATGGAGTTGATGAGGAGAGAAATTAGGTTTGATTAATTAGACGAGATATGAACACACTGCTATAATATAGTATAAGTTTACACTGACTGCGCTAGACTTGTAATGAATTTATAGAATAAATGGTAAGAATAGAGATATGATACGATGCGATGTATGGTTGAATCTGATATATATATATATATATATATATCTGATCATTGGCTTATATACAGGTTCTCCCACTCTAGCCTGCTTAAGTGAGAGAGTACCAGAGAGGGTCTGTCTTCTCTCTCTTAATTCTCTCGTCTGTCTGCTCTCTCTTGCTGATGTAATTCTCTCTTGTAGTATGCGAAGTTGTAAAGAAAAATTCACAAATAACTAAAAAAAAATTAAAAATTAATCATTAAATAACTTTGCACTTCCGGTTGATGGAATTCATTCAAAACTTTCAGTCAGATATGATGGTAGTGTGTAAATTTGAGGCTACCTGCGACTTTTTGTTTTGAGATATTTTGATTCACATACACACACATATTGCAGCCCATTCACTAAAAACATTTTTTTTTTTTCTGAAAGGATCTCAAAACATTTATTTCTGGTGAAAATTGAATTTGGAAAATTTGGCACAATCACAATATTTCCTGTGACGTAAGAGAAAGTAAAAAGTGAAGGCATAAAATGATCTATGTAACAACATAGTCATAGATCCAACAAACAGTTCAGGCCCCCAATGGACATTGTACGTACATATATAATATATATAATAAAATGCATCAGAATAAAACAAAACAATAAAAAAGACTCTATTCTGTCATTAATTCTAAATTTGTCGTATGAAAGTTTCACTGTATAATATATAATATTTTATAAAGTATTGTGAATAAAAAAAAATTATTATACTTTTAAAACATATTGTTATTTCGTGTTGGAGATCAATGCTTGGCATAAAAACTGACCTTCAGAAAAAAAGAGGTTAAGATTTTATATTAAGATATCTCTTTTTTCTGTTAAAAAAAAAAAAAAACAAAAAAAAACGAAGAAAATATCAAATATTCAAATTTTTAATTATTACACTCTTCCTTATCACTAGTGCTTAATTAAATGTCAAGTGAAAAATAAATTAATATAATGTATTAAAATATTCGCAATTAATAAAAGAGAGACAAGTGATAAGAATTTCCTAAAATCTTCAATATAGAAACATTTCCGGTTAACTTCAAGGATTATTCATTCACCTATTACCTAAAAAAAAAAAAAAAAAAAAAAAAAAAAAGTAAATGTGTTTAACACATTTCAAAATTATCATGGCTAATATAAATTTGGTTAAAAAAAATACAAATCAAGGAATTATATATGTAGATGTTTGTTTTTGTTTGTTTGTAGGAAATAATATTTAGAAATGTTCCGGTTTATTTTTTATTTTTATTTGAACACGCATGCAATGCCACCCCGCCTTATTTTTATTTTATATTTTGTTTAATCATTTTACCTTGACCAATTTGTTCAATAAGTTGATATCCTCTATGAATAAGGAAATTCTTCAATGCAAACAAGTTAAAATACCGTAAGATAAATAAAATTTTGATTAATAACAAAAGCTCCAAAAATATTTATTTTACGTCTTAAAAATACAGTTCATTTTTGAAGCTGAATATCTCTTTAGAATGGGAGCTTAATACTGAGTTTATTATTATTACTATTTTTTTTTTATAGTCTTGGCCCTAACGCGTTGGTCTAGTGGCTAGCGCACTCACCTTTCGTCTGAGAATTCAGGGTTCGATTCCTGTGAGGGCAAAGTCGGTGTTCACCCAGTATCGTGATAAAAAGCTACAGTTAGTAACCGCCCTAGGTAGCGAAGGCCTGAACTAAACGGCGTGGGAATTGTGCGACGTGTATAATGTATGATGTGATGTGTATTTGTAGTAGCTGGTTGTGTAGCACGAGCGGTTTTGTATAAGGGCTTGTAAGTATGTAAGATTAAAAGAGAATGAAGTATTAAGAAATAATCAAGAGAGTACCACTGGTTTTAAAATAAATATATTATTTTTTAAACAAATTTAAGCACATTACAATATCACAATTATAAATCAGAAGTATATCTAGAATAAAGGCAAATATCTATCATTGGCACTGAGCGATTCCTGAAGTGTTCTGGCTTTGGGAGCAGAATGCAGACTTAGTTGTTTGAAAGCAGAAATTAGACTCTACTCTTTGAAAGCCGAAAGCAGACTCTTTTGTTTGAAGGCTGAGTACAGACTATTCTTTTGAACTGTATTATTTGAAAGCTGAAGGCAGACTATTTTAAGGAATCTCTCTCTAGCGGGGGAATTTTCTTTTACAAAGAATTAACCCAACGTGATTTTTGTACCTTTGTTTTCCCAATAGCAATGACCCCAAATTACAGTACCTGACTCTTTTCATTGCAATAAGATACATCTAAAACATTAACAAAATTAGATTTTTGATACTATAAAATATTCTAACTCTAAACTATTATTTTTCTATTTCGTTCTTCCACTACACGTGCTTACCACACGCCCCCCCCATTCAAATCGCCGTGGCCCTTAATCCTTAAAAAATTTGTGTTGCGCCATTGGGTTAATTATTATTATTATTATTTTTGTCTTAATAAAGGAACCTATGTTAAAGTATAATTTAGTGGGATTGGATTTCCCGTCTGGCCATCGCATTTTTTCCATTTCTAATTAAGATGAAATAATACATAGCTAAAGAATGTTTATATCCGTTTCCGTTCAAAGAAAGCTGTACAGTACATTTACACGTAAAGTTCGCCTTCCAAGTTTGATTAAAAAAAGTATACATCTTTTAATATAAATAGAAATGATGGTTGAACAAGAACCAAAGAAAAAAAATAAAAAACTTTTTAACATTGAAAAAGTTTTAGTTCTTCTCGCAACGTTTCGGCATTTAACTCGTCGTATCTCTCCTTGACAGGTTCCTGAAAAAGGTCACCTCTTTCCACACTTTATCATCCTTGCTTTCTTATATTTATATCAACCTCATTCGCATCGAATTTCTACATACCTGGTTTTTCTATCCTGATCTTATCCATTCGTTTTACTTGCTCTGCCTGTCAGGCATTTTACAAATTTTCTTGAAACTCGGAATTTTGAGCATCTATTTATTTCTGATTAATTTTGTTTGGATGATAGAATTGTATAATCATCTACGATAGCACTTTAGAGAACAACATAACCCCTCTCCCCCCCTAAAAGTGCCCTTAAATGAATTTTCCTAGAAAAATATTTTAAATAAAAGTTGTACATCTTTGTATGTGTAGTTTATATATAATGTTTCAAGAAAATTGTCTAAGCTATTTTTGAATAAATCGCGAAAAAGTGAAAACATCATTTACTAATGTGGTAAAGTAAACGCACTTCCGGTCATCCGGTGCCTGCTGTAAATAAAGACATTTGAAAAAAACACACACATATTTGCTTGAAACCCCTCTTTTGTGGACTCAGGGGACTTCAAAACGGATATTTCCGTATGAAAACTCGATATCGAAAATTTGACACGATTACAATACCTAGTAATATTGTGGTAGTTTTGAACTACTATTTATCTAAATAATTTCTTCGATCTTTCCGTTATTATTTAAACTAATGGTCATGTTTTCGTTTTTTATCTTTCATTATTTTGAGAATATGGCGCTAAAAAATCAGTATTTCCAAAATTCATTACTAAACATTTCCGAAGATTGGCGAATACCTGAATATGGATTGTTGAGCGAGAAAGCAGGATGTGAAATATCTCGAAATATTGTACAAAAATGATGCGGATTCATAAATTCTTTGAATTTTTATTTACAGCTAATTTATTTTCAATTAAAAATTAAGTAAAAAATATTTATTGGTAATAATGAAATTTTTGAAAACACCAAAACATGATTTGGAACACGTTATGTGATTGGCCATATAAATAGAAATATGTATATTTAAAAAATATATTAAATTTATTTTTTCCTACAAATATTATACCAATGCAGATCACGTACAGCATCTAAAGGAGAGTATAAAACATTTTAATTAAATATGATATCTAGTATAGATAAAAAAAAAGACAATAAACCTTATTTAGGTATTGTACTTTGTATAAAAAAAAATTTAAAAAAAAAATAAATAAATAAAGAAAAAGCGTTTTAATAATAGTAATAATAATAATAATAATAATAATAAATAAAGAATGTCCTTGTGTGAAGTAGGTAGATATACTTAAAATGAAGGTATGACGCAATCAGTCCATCAGTGTGACTATGCCTGCCTGACCTTTGTGTATATAACCGATGGTAGAATGTTTGACCAATACTTAACCGCCTTTTTCATCTTCATTAAATTACACTTTTCATTTCTCTAATTTTCCATTTTTTTTTTTATTTTATTCTTCTCCTATTTTTATTTACCTTTGTAACTTCCCCAAAACATAAGTTACGCCATAAGCTAGTCATTTTTCTATCTTTAAATTATCTTGGTATTTCCCTTCGAGTTATCCAAGGGAGAACCGAATAGATGATCTAGATGGATGAAATAATATTATACAAAGAACTAAAACAAAAATATATATATAAATCAACACCAAAAAAAAGTTCGTATGTTAAGTTAATAATAGTTTTTAAAGATTAATTCAGGCGGGGGAAAAAAAAAAATCTGCCGTGAAACACTCACACGCGACTTTCTCTTACTACGAAATGGAAATTTTTCCCCCAATAATATTTCATATTAGTGTTTGAAATCGCCGCATTTGGGGGGGGGGGAGGAATCACAACAACAACAACAACAAATGAAAAATCTATTCAGTAAACTCTTATTTCCGGTCAATCGATTCTTCGTGTATGATGCGGACCTAAATGGAATATCAAGTTTGGAAAGTACTTGTAACTTTTCGTTTTTGAGATATTCTGTTCACACATACGTACATGCAGACCATTTTCAAAAAAAAAAAAAAACAAACAAACAAAAAAAACACTTTTTTGGACTCAGGGGACCTCAAAACATGTATTTCCGATAGAAACTTTCAATTTCGAAAACCTGGCAAGATCGCAATACTTCCTCTTACTATTTATTAGTAAGAGAAAGTAAAGAAATCTAGTAAACAGTCTACCGTCTTTCTCTTTACGGCACTTAATGCAATTATAAAGTTAGACAGATTTTCTCTAAACTTAGACCATTTTTTGCTTCGAACAAACCTACATAACATGCATTAAGGAACATACCATTAAATGGTATACTGATGGGGTCTAAGACCCTCGAGAGTACTGGGGCGGGGGCGGGGGCGGGTGGTTGGTCCAAGGATCAAACACTCGGAACCCATAGGTAAGTTTCCCAGCATCTTCCAGGCGGGGACATACACGCTATTGGAAGATGCGTTCAATTTAACCTCAATATGGGATATAGGAATCAGGAGATTGTAATCCTTTCCGATAGTCAAGCAGCCATTTGAGCATAAAATGGTCTGGGAATGCCTAGGTAAACTCAATAACCTAGGCAGGAGGAATAAAGTTACCCTTTTGGTGGATGCTGGGGCATGTTGGCATTTGAAGGGAATGAGATGCCCTGGCCAAGATAGGTGCTACGACTCCGCTTTTAGGGCCGGAACCTTTTTGTGGGGTTTGCGACTAGTTTCTGTTGGAGGAACTTAGGAAGGAGGAGAAGTAGGAGGAGGCGAGGAGATCTCAACTGTGGTACTCCCTCCCCGGTTTGCGGCAGGCCACAAGATCTGCGCGGGGAAATTACAACCAACGGAGATTGGAGGCTTGCATCGGCTTGAGTAAGAACAAGCTCCGCGTTCTTAAGGGTTTCCTCACGGGGCATTGCCGACTTAAAGGACACCTGGTGAAACTGGGTTTGGAAAGTGACATCTCATGCAGATTCTGTGGGGAGTTGGAGGAAACTCCATTACATCTCCTAACAGACTGCGAGGCTGCCACTCAGAGAAGATTCAAGAACCTGGGTAGCTACCAGTTGGAGGAGGGGGATATAACCTCTCTAGAGCCTGTCAGAATATTGGGATTCCTCAGGGATCTCAACCTGATGGAGGTTTTGCAGAAAGGATATTCAAGGGCATCTGTTCGGGTCCTGTGGGCAATAACCTGCGGCACCCAGGGTTCATTGGCCCCCCTTCAAAAAAAAACAAAAAAAAACCTACATAACATTTGAAATTTAACATCACAGATTCCACAGAAGCCCTTAAAAAAATCAATATTTCCGGAACTACATATATTTACAAATAAAAGTGATTCGATTAAATCTTTGCAAATAATAATAATATTCCAAAGTCAGAGTAAATCATTAATAGACATTTCCGAGAAAATTAATCAGAAACTCAAAAACCTATTCTGTAAAGTCATACTTCCGGTTTATGAATTGCCTTTAACGGTTTTATGAATTTTATCCAAAACCAGATGCAGTGATAATATCTAGAATGGAATATCATGTTTGATACTTCCTGTTACTTTTCCTTTTGGAGACAAAAACCGGTAAAGATAACTAAGTGTTATAGTTATCTTATAATGATATCATCATTATTATTATTATTATTGCACTAATGCAATGATATATTTATAGAAAAGAGCGGCTCTATTATAGTACTATATTGTATAGAACAGATGGATGGTAACCTGTATAAGAAGGCGCCTTGTTACTTTCACCTCTTCCTTGATAGTAGAACATTAGTTAGGTAATGTTTATCTCTCTTCACTTTCTGTTGAAGCTTTAACATAGAACTGACTTTCATCAGTAAGTGACTTCTCTGTTTGTTTCTATGTTACAACATGAGATTACTTCTATTATACCACAGCTAAAAACTTTTATTTTTAACATTTCTTCAGAAAAATTCATTAAAGATAGGTTTTTTTTTTTTTGAGTAAGGGAAGGGGGATATGTTTTCCTCTAAAGTGTTATTTTGTTTTTTTTTTATACAATTCTGTCTTCTTATTATTAATTAATATTAAATATGTTGCCAATATTTCGAGTTTGAATAAAATCCGGTTAAGCGGAAGTGCGTTTCTATCGAACAGTTTTTCGTAGTTTTCACCATAAAAACACGCAACTAATTTCACTAAATTTGGTTGAGTAAAACTGTGAATATAGAGAGATCTATCACATTTGTTTGAAATTTTGTTCCGAAAAACTTCATTTAAAGAAGTTTTTTTTTTTGGGGGGGGGGGGAGGATGGCAGGAGGATGTTATGTTTTCCTCCAAAAAAAAGTCATTTTATTAATTTTAGATTTTTTCGTTGACTATAAAATTGAAGACAAAACATTTTGTAAAAAATCTGGTGCGATAAACTCATACAACTTTCTTTTATTCCAGTTTTCAAAATTGTGATTGACAAATTTTAATGAAATTCGTACGTGTTTTTAATGGAGAAAATCGCAAAAATTGAAAAAAAAAACTCTTCAGTAAAAAGCACTTCCGGTTTACTTAGAATTTTCTTTTGGCACTTTCTTGAAACTTGTAAATTTATTTCTAATTAATTTTGTTTGAATGATAGAATTGTATAATCAAGTATGATAGAACTTTAAAGAAAAACATAATCCAAACCCTTCCCTGAAAAACCCCCTTAAATTACTTAACTAAAAGAAATATTTCAAATAAAAGTTGTAGCTCTTTATATGTGTAGATCACATTCCTAGTTTAAAGAAAATCATTGGAGCCGTTATCGAGAAAATAACAAAAAACTGAAAAATACATTTCAGTAAAAACACACATTCGGTCATCCGCTTTTTTTTTTCAAACTCGGAATTTCAACAATATTTAGATGATAGAATTGTATAGAAAACTGAAATAGCACTTTAGAGAAAAACATAACCCCAACCCTCCCCTAAAAGTGCCCTTAAATGTATTTTCCCAAAGAAATGTTTTAAGTAAAAGTTGTAGTTCTTTATATGTGTAGTTGATATACAAAGTTTCAAGATGGAAGCATTTTTGAGAAAATCGCAAAAAAAGTGAAAAAAAAAAAAAAAAAAAAAAATCAACTAGTAAAGTGGTACTTCCGGTTGAGGAATTTTGACAGATAACCTACTGTCGGATTCCATGGTGATACATAAACGGAATATCAAGTTTGAACTTTCTAGATTTTTCGGTTTTTGAGTTATGCTATTCATATATATATATATATATATATATATATATATACGGGCCATTTTCTAAAAACCACTTATTTTGACTCAGGGGACCTCAAAATATGTATTTCCAGTGAAAACTCAATATCGTAAATTTTGACACGATTACAATACTTCCTCTTACTAGGTGTAAGAGAAAGTAAAAAGCAGTAAATTCTGAGGATGGATTTTGAAGAGAAATTCTTTTCAGTGAGGTGGTGGGGGGATTTAAATAGAAATCAAGTTGCAGCTTCTTCTTTTTTTTTTTTTTTTTTTTTTTAAATATATTTTGTCTACACACATATACCAGACCAATTCACTAAACATATTTTTCTCCCACTAATGACATTTCAAAACAAGTATTTCCAGTCAAATCTCAATTTCTGCGATTTGTTACGATCACAATACCTCCTATTGGTAGTAGGGGAAACTGAAAATTTGGATGAAATGTTCCTTTCTTTATTTTGTACTTCCCACTATTAATTAATTCTAAAAATTAGTAATTTTTCCAACATATTATGTTGTACATAACATTATATATATAGGTAACATAGAGAAATGCCGACCACAGAGGGAAATCCTATGACACGATTCTGCTAGAATCCCTCCAAATTAACATTCACCATTTCTAGATAATTTTACAAAAATAAACAAAACACAAAATCATTAAAAATATACACATTCTTAGTGATACGATCATTTTTTTCATATACGTGTAATTTTCTATGAATTTTTATTAGTTTGCCTTCACAACAACTTTGGAGTTTCAGCCCTCTATCTGCTTGGTGCCCTTGGCATATCCTATAATTATATTTATAACCAAATAAAAGCCTCATTCATTTTGAATTAATATTCTTTAGCTCAAAAATGATATATCTTTGGCAAAACAAAAGCAGACCTAAGGAAAACCGCTGCGCCTTAGTTACAGGGCATTGCTTATTAAGGAAACATCTACCTAGTATGGGTACCCCTCTGTGGATCCACTCTTTAGGAAATGCGGCCAGAAGGATGAGACAGACACCTTTTCACCTTCTTGGAGAATGCCGTGCACAATGCTCGCAGATGATCATGAAATATGGTGCCGAGTCCGGGATCATAAATATCACTTGTCTCAGCCCTGGCGTTTTTTTTAATGACACAGGATTGATTGTGAGTTGCTTTACGGGGTGTACAATGGGCCTGAACCCATGGGATCACCACGGGATCTGACGGTGCATTGTCTGTCAAAATTTCTCAACCGGAAGTACCACTTTACCAGTTTTTTTTTTTATTACGTTTTTGCGATTTTCTCGAAATGGCTTCAACGATTTTCTTTAAACATTGCTACATCAACTACAAATACAAAGAGCCACTATTTTTATTTGAAACATTTCTCTGTGAAAATTCATTTAAGGGTACTTTAGGGGGAACAGTTACAGCTATTTTAGTTTATTAGACAATTCTGTCATCTAAATAATGTTAATAAGAATTAGACGTGTTGTAGAAATTCTGAGTTTGAAAAAAATCGGATGACCGGAAATGCATTTACTTTACCACTTTATTAAATGATTTTTTTTTTTCACTTTTTCGCGATTTTCTCAAACATGGATACGACGATTTTCTTGAAACTTCATAAATAAACTACGCATACAAAGATGTAAAACTTTTATTTAAAATATTTCTCTGGGAAAATACATTTAAGGGCACTTTTAGGGACCGAGAGAGGGGTTATGTTTTTCTCTAAAGTGCTATCATAGTTGTTTATACAATTCTATCATCCAAACCAAATTAATTAGAAATAAATAGATGGCCAAAATTTCGAGTTTCAAGAAAATTAGTTAACCGGAAGTGCGCTTTTACTG
>JAAEAF010000795.1:0-58696 GCA_011037195.1 Triatoma infestans
TATTATGGCTAATAATTTCCCTGAGTGCACCTAGGCAGTCCCACACCAGCCTTGAGCTGATCTCCCACGAGTCAATTGCCCGCAGAGCAGCCTGGCTATCCGAATAAATGACGACTCTGGAGATATACACTCCCCGTCTTCTTATTCTTCTTATTTCGGCGGCGCAGATAATAATCGCGACTAGCTCCGCCTGAAAGACCGTAGCTAGCCTTCCCAGGCTCACCGAGATATTACATCCCGGACGAGCCCCGTACACGCCGGCTCCCACTCCATCTTCCGTCTTGGACCCGTCCGTGTACCACATAGATTCACCTGCAATTGGCGGCCCATTCTTCCATGCCCCTCTGTCTAATATCAGGACTTTGAAGGGTTTTTGGAAGTCATACCTAGGAGTCATTATGTCCGTAGGCAGGCCCAAGATCGGGTCCGCCTCCAGCTCCTCCCATAGGTCTTGGTACCTCCCAGTATGCCTGGGATAGATGGGCGCTTGTCCCTGTTGTAGTCGTGCCACAACTGCTCTTGCAACGCCTTGGACGTGAATGTGGAGTGGTGGAAGGTTTAACAAGACCTCCAAGGCCGCAGTGGGGGTAGTCATCATAGCACCCGTCGTACTCAGGCAAGCCAGCCTTTGAATACTTCCAAGCGCTCCCGACCCCCCCATCTGCAAGGTCTTTGTCCACCACACCACCGCCCCGTGGGTTACCATTGGTCTCACTACACAGGTATAAATCCACAGAGTCATCTTCGGGTTTAATCCCCAACTTTTACCGCATAGCCTCCTGCACCTACCCATGGCGATTTTGGCTTTATGTGCGGTAACATTAATATGAGAGTTCCATGTCAGCCTTCGGTCAAAAATGACTCCCAAATATTTGGCCTCCATGGCAAAGGGGATCGCGACCCCTCCAGTACTGGCTGTTGTAAGCCTTGTAAATGCCTCTTCCTCGTAAAAGGAACCACTTGAGTTTTGTGGGGATTGATGGAGAGACCCTCCGCTCTACACCACTTGTTCACAATATTGAGCGCCCCCTGAGTGCGCTCCGAGACAGTTGCCACGAACCGCCCCCTCACCACGATTGCCAGATCGTCCGCGAACCCAAGGCAATGAAAGCCTTCCGCGGTTAATTTGGTCAGGATGTCATCGGCTAATAGCGTCCACAGCAATGGCGACAAAACGCCTCCCTGCGGACAGCCTCTGCTTGCCCTGGCCACAAGAGATGAATTGTCTATGGTGGCTATGTTAGTCCTTCCCAATAGACTAGTCCTTATCCACTGAACTATCGTAGGGGACGTGCCCCTTCTTTTCAGTGCACCAACAAGAGACTCTGAGGACACGTTGTTGAAAGCGCCCTCTATGTCCAAAAAGGTGACCACCGCAATTTCCTTGTCTTCAAGCGACTTTTGGAGTAGCCTATTTAGGTCATCCAGAGCCAAGTCTACGGATTTCCCTGCCTGATAGGCATATTGGCGATTATTAAGCGGATTAATCCTCAAAATCTCGTCCCTTATAAACCTGTCAATCATCCTCTCCATCGCTTTCAACAGAAAGGAGGACAGGCTTATCGGCCTAAACGACTTTGGCGTTTGATCTACCGTCTCCCTACTTTCGGGAGGAACACGACCTTCACCTGTTGCCATTCTCTCGGTATGAATCCCCAGGCCAAACAGCCTCTGAAGATCCTACATAGGTGTGGTATCAACACCTCCACCGCCTTCTGCAAGAAGACGGGGTAAATCCCATCCACGCCTGGTGCTTTATAGGGCTTGAACCTTCCAATCGCCCATCTTAGCCTATTCGGCTGTATGACGTAATTCGCGATCTTCCAGTCCGCCCGACCAGGCCTTCTCGGCCCCTCAACCTCTAGAGGGACCTCTCCGTAAGAGGACCCCGGGAAGTGTGTGCTCATAAGCAACCCCAGCGACTCCTCTACGGAGTTAGTGTAGGTTCCGTCATCTTTCTTCAGGAACCCTACCCTGTCCGCAGTACCTTCCCTTGCTAGGATTCTGTGAATTCTCGCGCACTCCGAGGTGTCCGCTACGTCCTCACAGAATCTCCGCCAAGCTTTACGCTTGGCCTTCCTTATTTCAACGTTGTACTGCGTCAGTGTGTTTAGTATAAGAAGTTTAAAGAAAATCATTGGAGCGTTCTTTTGGAGGAAAATTATGTAAAAAAACAGAAAATAATTCGCTGTTAATTGACAGGTGTGTGACTAATGAGGATTCTGATCCTTTTCATATGTTAATTCACACCTCGTGACCTAAACTTGGACAGATCCCACTTCCGGTGAAAATGCATTCCTATCGCAATGTTTCCGCTTTATTTTTGTTTATTACTTTTTTTTACTTTAGAAACCATTTTGGAAATATAATTCTAACAGATAAACCGGTTATCTCCCTGATCTGTTGCCCAATTTCCGTTTTTATTTTACGAGTTTATGGAGGGGAGTGATCGAGTGAAGAGTATTGATGT
Organism: Triatoma infestans; assembly: GCA_011037195.1. Taxonomy (NCBI): domain Eukaryota; kingdom Metazoa; phylum Arthropoda; class Insecta; order Hemiptera; family Reduviidae; genus Triatoma; species Triatoma infestans. Next base: position 2,471 of record JAAEAF010000795.1, read on the forward strand.
TTGTTGCTAGCGTGATGAATGTAGCATGGTGTAGCGTTGGCTGTTGTGAGTCGAATTGAAGAGCGATGTGACTAGTTAGAACTCTTGTCTGTTCTAACAGAGGTGAGCTAGTAGTGTGGCTTAGCTTGATGCCTCAGATAGTCGGCTGTTTTCAGTTTTGTCCTCTCTCTTTGTGGGAGCTAGGGACATCTTCTAGATATTAGGTTGGCTGCCTATTTTTGAAATTCATTCGCCAATACATTGCAATGGGGTGACAGAGGTCATATATGCATAATTGAAATGCAGTTGGAGACACGATGCAGGCGTTTGCTGCGGCTGGTATTGAAACTATTGAGTCCAGCAAACGTGTATGTGGCGAATTTGCTGCCAAATTTCCATTATGTTGTGACTTAACTTTGGTATGGGCGTATCTAGTAGAATTTAAAGTCTGAAGATAATCTAATTAGGTTGTGTTAAGACTAAGTCTACCATACTCAAACCTATGTAGACTTAGTTGCTAGAACTGTGGTGTTCAGCCAAACCTACATACGAACTATTCAGACATTCCAATCCAAACTACCACGACAGATAGTTAACGCTCCCTACTATGTCACAAACATCACTCTCCATACAGATCTCAACATCAACATCCCTTAAGTGTACAACTAGCCAAGACAAATACCTCACATATCATACCGCTCTCTCTCATTGCTCTAAACCATTTGTACAGTCTCTCGCTTCTACTAAATCCCTGACAACCAACACTGCCGTTTGAACCGCCAATGGTGCAGAGTGTCCTTCGTAATTGATCAAGCATCCCTTCTGAATTAGTAAGGAAAGTGCTGCTATTGGGGGTAGTTTCTCCCCTCCAACTCTTCACATCAAGATATCATCTCATCCCGTTCACTTATTGCATATATATATATGTATTATACAGACTGTAAGTTTCAAAATAAAATTTTAAAAAAAAAGTACATTTGATGTGACCCCGTCATATAAAAAATTCTTTATTAAAAATAAATTACACAAAATTGCGAAGCCCAGTTTGTCTCTTAATTTAATGTAGTACATTTTATTCTAGTAGCCGCTTTATTCTCGCCCTCTGTCTACTCTGGTTGTCATATTTCAGCCCGGCCAATTTTTTTTCTCACTTCTCACACACATCATCGAACATACTACGCACAAATTGCTTTTTTCTGTGATAAAAGACACGCATACGCACACAGCCGCCACCAAGGTAGTAGATTGTATGAAGTATGTTGCTAATATATTTTTAGTGTCTAGTGGCCAGTGTGTCGTCCTATTGTCACCTTCTAATGTGACACTTACTAATTATGTTAATTCCGCGATATTTGTGTTATTACTTCAGTTCTCCGTTTGGTGCCATCACTTACTATTCTATTTTTTACTTTCTCTTACTAGGTATTGTAATCGTGCCAGATTTTCGATATTAAGTTGTCACCGGAATTACACGTTTTGGGGACCCTGAGTCCAAAAAAGTGGTTTTTAGAAATTGGTCTCTATATCTATATATCTATTCTATATATATATATACTTATGTATGTGTTTTCTTCTAAAGTGTTATTTCAATTTATTATATCATTCTATCAACTAAATCATATTAATTACAATGAAATGTGATGCCAGAATTCCTAATTTAAGAAAATCAGTTTACCGGAAATGCAACTATACTGAACAGTTTCAGTTTTCAGTTTTTGCGACTTTCTTCAAGAAAGACACCAACGATTAAATTTCATTAAACTTGGTACATAATTAATATAGATACAGACCTATCTACTTTTGCTGAGAAAGTTTATTTAAGGGGGGGTTTTTGAGGGTGGGGAAGATTTTCTCAGTTTTTTATAAAGTTTATATTCTCCCATTCTTGTATCTTGAAAACAACTATACATCGAGTTCGAATTATATGTTAGAACGAATTAGTCAATTATCATATGCTAGAACAGAATTAGATTATCATATGTTAGAACAGAAATAGTCGATTATTATACTCGTATGTTAGAACAGAATTAATCGATTATCATACGTTAAAACAGAATTAGTCGATCATCATCACAACCATACTCATTTTGTGCTGGTGGTGATGATAATAATATGATCACGTGATATAGTATCAGATTGGTAGGGAATCGGCCTATCAGGGGACTGGCCCTCAATGGAAATGGAACACTCCCCATAATTACTGCCTTAGACAGTCTTCCTCGCAGGAACGGTCGTCCTAGGGAGGGTAATGTTTTGTCTGTATTATCAGTTGTTGGTGGGTGTGCGTTTGTGTGTACTGTTTTGGTGAGTGTGCATAGGTCAATTATAAATATGAAAATCACAGTAAGAATCAGTCATGTGAGGGTTTCACACCAGATTTTTTTCGATCGGTTAAGGATAATTTCGATTGATTAGTGACTTCTCGTTTCTGAACTTGAGCATACTTCATTTTTTTAACCTATTAAATGGGAACATTCTTAGGTTGTTAATTATAACACAACTCTTGTATTCTGAATTTATTTATTTCAGAAGCCCTCTTCAGGACGAAGGCCAAAAATGTCCTGTATTGTAAATAACAATTACTAAACAAATTATTTACAAGAGAAGTTTTGTCAATAATTAATCGTCATATTTACTCTTCAGAAATCCAAACAGGAAAAATCATGCAAAAATTTTTGTTTCTGTTCTTTAAATTGTGACAAAGTAAATAATTATATTTCTATAGTTGGCAGTGTTATAAACAATGGGTCTTGGGATTTTGATTAACTGCTTTTAGCAAAACTATTTGTAACATGGGTGTAGATCAATTGCAGTGCAGTTTTATTTTGTAATAATAGTTTAGGTTATAGTGGGAGAGGAGTTTATTAAAGGAAAACAGCCATTGTATTTATCGTGACGTCATTAAATGATCAATAATATCATCTTCCTTAATGTAATCAATGTGACTCTTTTGGTTCAATCTATTGAATTTCACAGAAGAGAAGTTTATACTTCTATCTAACCTCATTCTTGATTGAAATGCCATGCGCTGTTTTGGCTTCCAATTTATCACCACTATTCACTCAATCATTTATTGCTCAGCATGGATCTGAGAATTCCAAGTATGAACCCAGGATTTGAAATCCAGTCTAGCTCCTTCCTCATGGCAGAGGAGATGCTCTAGAAGTTCCATTTAGAAAAGTTGAAATTGCAAAGCCACGGTGGGCCCGATGACTGATCTGTATGAGGCTCTTGTCAAATTTCTTGGGAGATTTTCTGGGATCTGCGTGATTTCTAGTTGCTGATCTTTATGAAAGCTTTCCTGCAGCTGTTCTGTTTTCTCGCCGACATAGGGTAGATTCTGCTCTTAGAAGCCAATAGATGAAGGCTTAAGTTTGGAACTTGCCAAGAAACCACTGCATGCCCTATCTTCGCGCTCTCTCTTACTGGTTAACGCTTTCGCTTCTGGTGCAAGCCGTTTTGATCGATTGTCTTGGGGTGTCCAACCATGACGACCCAGCATGAGTAAAATTAAGAAACTAAATCTTGCCTGTCCTTCATATTGCAGTGATCATTTCATTCATTAACTCAACAAACCATCAGCTTGAACGGTTACAAAGATTTCAGTCAATCAGCTGGTACAGGCTATAACACTTCGGAACCAAAATCTTTCACAATAATAACTGGATGTTTTAATTTAATAAATAAACATTTAGCGTAATGAAAAAATTATTGATATAGAAATTATTTATAAGACAGTTGAATGCAAAACACTAGTAATGGGGATTGAATCAGCAGCGGTGGTTTGGAATAAACCGATCATATTGCAATAGGCTTCTTCAGTTAATTGTTGGCTTGAGTATTAATGGTTGGCTAGATCAACACCGTGGGACTCACAGTATCTGAATCGTAAAACAAAGCAATAAGCAGACGAGGCCTTACTTCCCTCTTCCATCTTCTTGTAAGCAGTAGACAGGACTTAATTTTCCCTTCATTTCCCCGCTTACACGTGGGGAGAAGGGAGCTGAAGGATGACGAGATCTAAGTCTTCCCCTCCAACTGCTTTGTTGTCAATTGTATATCCTTGGTTTTTCTGGAAAACTGTTATTTTCCCATTAAAACCTGTTAGGCCCAGACGAAGTCCATCATTCTATAAATGCAGTTTTCCTTTTTTGTTTTTCTATTTCAATTGCCTTCTCACTTAAGATGTTCGTAATAATTGTTATTTGGACAAGAACTTTGGTATCCTCAAAATTTATTACATGTGCGTATTACAACTGCAATACCAATCACTCACCTAGTGTTTTGCCGAACAAAATGGCCGCGTAGGTGAATGAAAGTCGAGGCAGTTGAATTTTCGTAAAATATCCAATTGAACACGTTTCTCGTGATAATTATCTTTTTCCAAAATTTTGGGTAGAATTGGTAGAAATGTTGGTTTAGAATTCCTGTATTAGTGGTTAACGCTTTCGCATTACCTGTATTACTGTTTGAGTACAAATAACTGAAAAACAAAATAGAATTGAACTAGCCTCTTCTTCAAGCGATCTTCGTGTCCCAGAACTTTTAACTCAGATCACCCTGCAGAACTGTCTTGCAGGATTGGCTCTGCTGATGTAATTAACCTAGACACTGTTGAGAGTTAGCGCACCTACAAGGGATAATCCTAGCGCACCGTCACTCCAGACCATTTCCTCCTACACATACGAGATCTCGTAAAACTCACTTCATAAGACTAATGGACTCTACTAGGGAGCCACAAAAGAACTTTCAGATCGCTGCGTTTGGCTTTATTATTCGCTTCTACGTATTCCTATCTGCATTACCTTCCTTATATATGTGCATATGTCACTGATAAACTTTTTTAAAGAATTTCTTCGAATAATGACTAATTTACTTAAATTGCTAATATACTTACTGTAGTAAAAAAAATATAGATCTTTCCCAGAAATCTTGTTCTTTGTTTCTTTGAAATCTTGGTTGATTAGACGAACAGAAAACAAAGTTTTGTAGAGTGTAGAGAGAGAGAGAGAGAGAGAGAGAGAGAGAGAGAGAACAAAACCGGACTACCCTGTACAAGAGCTATTTCAATTAAGTGGGCACTGGTAGTATTACTCCACTTTCCCATCAACCCTTCACAAAGGAACTTCGCTAATCGACCAAATCTTTTCCAACAGTTTCTCTCTTTTGGCCTTTGAAACTCTGAAACTTCTTAACTACCAGTTCAAAGCAAAAATAAAAAAGGAGAGGGAGCTAAAAGGACTTAAATCTTTAAGAAACTGTAAGTGGAGGTCACCCAACTCTGAATAGGTGGAGCTGATGGATGTCTACGAAGGAGAACTAGTTACTTAAAAGGAATACACTGGCTTTATAAGACAAAGATATAACAAGTCTAATTCTGTAGTTAGTTTTTGTTCAGAAGTCACCGACTTTTCCAATTAATTTATTGAAGAATCAGCTGCTATTAAGATGAGGTTTTGGTTAAATTGAACAGCTATTTTGTGTTTCAGCAAGAGTAAGGCGATCGTGACAAGTTTCACAGGAAGTAGCTTTTGTTGTTCGCGAACAACAAAAGAAAAATTTGAGATAATCACATGACTTTCTCTTTTTCCTGTTGAAACAATGGTATTACACATTTTCTTTAAACCTCAAATTTTACTCGTTTCTCAAAAAAAAAAACTTAGAGAGATGGTGAGTTGACAAGTGCCTTCCTCAAATAAAACTGGTCGGTTTGATCTGTGCAGCGGGCATTCCAAGTTTAAAGAAAATTGTTCTGGCCGTTTTCGAAATAATTCCAAAAAATTCAAAAACTTCTTCTGTAAAGTCGTACTTCCGGTTAACCGATTTTCTTCAAAATTGGAATTCTATTACTAAGTCTAATGTACATTACTATAGGTGGTAAAACCATACATGGAACTGAAGGATACTTTAGAGGAAAGTAAAAATGTACTGCCCCTCCCCCAGAATGCTACAAAAATTAAATTTCCTCTGAAAATAAATAAAAGTAATAGTTATATTTGTGTGTGCAGGTAGTATACGAATTTTAAAGAAAATCATTGCAGCCGTGTTCGAGATAATTGCGAAAAACTGGAAAAATATCAGTAAAGTGGCACTTGCGGTTGATGGGTTTGGCCCGAAATCTTCGTGTCTACTGCGATGATAGTGCATACACGGAATAGCAAGTTTGAGCTTCGTACTACGACTTTTTGTTTTTCAGATATTCTGTTAAAACAAAAAGAATATTTTTGCTCGAAATCAGAGGACTCAAGACATGTATTTCCGGTGAAAACTCAATGTCGTAAATATGGCCATGATCGCAATATTTCCTTTTACTAGCAGTGAGAGAAAGTAAAAAAATTGAACAGTAAACTGTTAAACAGATAAACAACAAAAATAATAACAGCAAACAAAACATAAATTGTTAAAGATAAGGATAAAAGTTAGCGTGACAATATTGAACGTTTAACTGCTGAAGTGTTTAGTCAGTAATAGTTTGGAACATAAGTTATAAGTTTAAAAGTGTCGTAAGTTAAAGTGTTAAGCGGGAAAGACAAGACAAGTTCGTTTACACCGCCGGCCGATTTTGTCACACACACACACACACACATATAAATAGTTGATACACAATAAATAGAAGATATGTGAGTGTACGTAGAGAGACGCCATTAAGGCCCTCTGTGGCCAGCTTGTTAGCCACCATGATATGTCTGGTCGGCCGGGGATAACAAGCGACCTCTAACCAGCTTTCTTCAGCCTTCTGTAAACATTGCTACTCATACCGCACCTAGCTGATCTCTTTGCCCCGCTCCTCTCTTTCGTACTTGATCATTCCTTAGTAGACATTTTTTTTTTCACTTTGGTTTTAGAAATTGGTTTATATCTTTAAAAAGATCGAAACACTCACCCGACTTTCTCTTACTGCAGTCTACTACATAGTTGTAATTGACAAATTTTGTTCAAACTTATAATTTTAACTAAATGTTTATTTGTCTTCAGTTTTATATCATTGGGAGAATTTAAACTAATAAAAGCGACATTTTTAGAAAAGCATAACCTTAACCTCCCTCAAAAACCCCCTTAAATGAATTTTCTCTGAAAAAATTTCAAGCGAAAGCGATAGAGGTCTCTGAATGCACGGTCTAATTAAACCCGTCGGTGTTTTAATGGAGAAAATTGCAGAAACTGAGAAAAAATACTGTTCAGTAAAATCCCATTTCCCCAATTTTCTACAAACTCGGAATTTCGACAACATATTTAATACTAATTAATATTATGTTGGTGATAGAATTGTATAATCAACTAAGATAGCACTTTAAAGAAAAACATAACCCCGACCCTCCTCCCCCAAAAAACCCTCTTTTCAGGTAAAACGTTTCAAATAAAAGTTGTAGCTTTTTATATGTATACTATACACTAAGTTTAAAGAAAATCGTTGAAGCCGTTTTCTAGAAACTCGCAAAAAACTGAAAAGTCAGTAAAGCGGTTGGGGAAGTTTGACAGATAACTTCCTGGCAGATCCTGTGGTGATATCTGAACGGAAGGTCCAGTTTGATTTTTCTGCGATTTTTCCTTTTTAAGCTGCTGTCCATAAATGTACATACATATACACACCATTTTCTTAAAAAAAAACACATAGCTGACCTCAAAACATGTATTTCCGGTAAAAACTCAATTTCGAAAATTTGACACCATCGCAATACTTCCTGTTACTAGGGAGTAGGGGAAGGTAAAAAATCGAAGCATGCTTAGGTAACCTTCAATTTGATTTGAGGATGCACAATTATTGGCTTTTCATTTTAGAAAATTATAAAGGCAGATTGCATACTCGCATTGGCTGGGAAAAAATTAACTTCTCAGTATCTTGATCCCGGCTTGTGGTTCCCTGAAGATTTTGGTGCTCTGTAAACCAGAAGAGCCACTGAAGTAAATCACTTAGGAAGACAAGTTCAAAATCTTGATCTAATTTTTCCAAACTAAAATATCGTCGTAAAGCTCGTTTTATTAATTATTTTTGGAAAGAGAAGTATTTGATCCCGTTGTTTCCTTTTTTATATTTCCTATTTACATTATTTCATTGTTTCCTTTTTCTTTGCAGAGTCAAGCGATGAGAGTGGTGAGGACGGTGGGACAAGCGTTCGAGGTGTGCCACAAGTTATCCATAAATTCCCCAACCCAGGAGGATCAACAACCTTCTGATAAGGACTCTCTCTCTGAGAAAAATAAGAAAGGTAAGTGCCTAACGCTCTCCTACACTACTATTTAACATCATCAAGTAGAAGTTTTGTTTTTCTTTCAGATGTTTTCAAAATTCTCAATTTTTTCTGTCTGTTGTATTATGTTATAATTAGAGCCGCCCGGAATTAGAAATAGTTGGAAATATGCGGCTAGTGTATGCAAAAAAATTATCAAAAATAATGTAGTAAGCTATGTTAGATTGTTATAGGGATATTGCAATATCTGCCTGAAACATCTATTGTGCCCTGAAATAAAAAGGTATGTTAGTTAGTGATAAACAGAAATGTGCAGACAAATATTTATATAAATGACATTTAATTTATTCAAATAATTTATAAATTGTTTCTTATTATCACCGAATAGCGCTCATAACAAGTTTTTAGTTAGTTATTCATAAGCTGTCTCTTGGCGATCACAGTGTTTATTAAGTACTCTTCATCCTGTATATAAAAGTACATCGGTCTAATTACAGAAAACTGTTTTATAAGAGGGAAAGTTTACTAAGTCATCAGTTTTCAACCTTCTGCCCCAGTGAAAATTGACGAATAAATTTTTATTTTTTATTTTTTATTTGTGGTTGGATTTATTGAGTGACTGTTGTTGTTGGTAGATATATTGAGTGACTGTTGTTGTAGTTAGATATATTGAGTGACTATTGTTGTTGGTAGATATATTGAGTGACTGTTGTTGATGTTATATATATTGAGTGACTATTGTTGTTGGTAGATATATTGAGTGACTGTTGTTGATGTTAGATGTATTGAGTGACTGTTGTTGGTAGACATATTGCGATTTTGCCAAATTTATGAACTTGAATTTTCACCGGAAATACATGTTTTTGAACTGAAGACTGAACAAGAGTTTTTAGAAAATGGTTGTGTGTGGGGGGGGAAGTAGTATGAGCATAACTTAAAAATCTGGTGCGAAACACTCACTCGACTTTCTCTATACCAAATTTAATTAACAATTTTTTTTTTAAATTGCAACTTTTACAATGTTTAGTTGTGGCTAGCCATGAAGATAGTAGAGGATAGTACAGGATAGTAGGGAATAGTAGAGGATAGTAGGGGATAGTAGAGGATAGTACAGGATAATAGAGGATAGTAGGGGATACTACGTTTTCACCTGAGCAGACTTGTTTGGAGCGCCCTCTGGCATAACTAACCTACAGACCCAAAACTTGTACAGTTTGAATTTAAACCCAACCAACAGCACCCAACCCTTCCTAAAATCAATTTTTCGGAAAAATATTGCCAATAAAAGTGATAGTTATTTATTGTTACAAGATAATTATACAAGTTTAAAGAAAATCGCGGAAAACTGAAAAGATAATTCAGTAAAGTCGGCACTTCCGCTTAATAGATTTTGCCCAAAATCGTCGTGTCTGATGCGGTGGTAGTTTCTTCGGTGGGAAGTTTGAGCTTCTTGCGATTTTTCGTTTGAGATATTGTTAATAAACCATTCGCTAAAAAAAGAAAATAGCACTAGGGGTCAACAAAAACTTATATTTCCGGTGAAAACTCCATTTTGAAAATTGACACGATCGAAATACTTACCCTTAATAGCCCGACGAATAACGGTATCGAACTGGAAGTTTTGGCAGCAGAAGAATTGAATTGAAAGTGGTAAGAGACGCTTCTGGACGTGGCAGTAAGAGTAGGTGAAAAGTAAATTCTGGACTTGGTAGTCTGGAGTAAGAGATTACAGGCAACTGAAAATTGGTATTTCGTTTTAGGTGCTACCAAGGGACGGGATAGTAAGGTTTTGATTTAAACCGCAAGTACTGCATTACTGTATAGATTTTTAATTGAAACATTTTTTCTGGGAAAATGGGGATGTTCTGCGCGTGAGGTGATGTTAACTTCAAACTGTCATTTGAATTTTTTATACGATTCTTAACCGGAAGTACGATTTTTTTATTATATTTTCTTTGGCATTAGCTGCCATTATTACAGCCATAAGTAAATCAAAACTAAGAAATTTTCAGTCAGAGAAAGTCGTATGAGTGTTCCACAGCAGAATATCTTTTCCAGGTCCCATGAATGTGCTCGTGTGTTTTGGTGCTCACCAAAATTTCGATCAAAATTCTTTAACCGGAAGTGCTATTTTTGTCTTCTTTTGCGATTTTTTTAAACTTCATATTCTGACATTTGTTCCTCAAAGTGCTCTTTTACTATCTGTTTCCATCACCTAAATAACATATTGGTCAATTGGAAATTCAATTAATTTATTCAATTATATTGGTTTTATTGGTCAATTTCGTAAGAGAACATAGTGTGACTGCTTCACATCGTATTTTATATTCGTTGAGTCTGATAAAATATAGCTGGCTTTTAACATTATAAGATCTTTTATTTTAAATATATATATATATATATGAGTGTGTGCGTGGAGTTAATTTTAGCCACAACAATTGGCAAACTAAATCATCTTAGATCTTTATTTAAATATAAAAGATAAAATAGAAATAAAACATAAAATAATACTAATAAGATTACATTGAGAGCTGGATCTCTTTGTGGGCCCCACATGTCCCTCCTGTACGTCATACACAATTAAAAGACATGTTTTGTGTAACGAGCCAGACATCTTGCTATCTTTATAGCAAAGTGTTTTGTTTAAACTATTATTATTTTAAATTTATTATATTTTGAATATATATGATTTATGGCAAACAACATGTCCGTGAATGTCCAACTTTACCGATGTATTTCTCCATGATTTCATTTTTTTTTTTTAATACAAAAAATAGTCATAACAATTGGCTATAAACTTGTTTTATTAACTATGCACATTTTACCATTAACAATTGTCCGGAAAAAGTTGATTTTAACTGATTCTTCAGAGGGATCAGTCGGGCGAGCAACTCTTGTAATGATAATTTCAGGATTAAATCCTAACTTCCAAATTCATCCTTAAAAAATATCAGTATTCCCCCCAAAAATGTTTGAATTATAAAGTGTTGTTTTCTAAAAACTTTCCCCCCTCCAAAAAAGCTTAGGAAACTATTTTGTAAAGAGAATCTTCTATTTAACTGATTTTCTTCAAACTTTATTGAGTTTCTAGAAATGCTTTCAATTTATTTGCCTTATTATTATATCAGGGGATCTCAAAACGAGTATTTCCTGTGAAAACTAAATTTCAAAACTTTATTGATACGATCGCAATACTTCCTGTTTACCAGGAGGAAGTACAACAGTACAGCGCTCAAACGACTTTCTCCGTTGGCAGCTGTCGTTCGTCTATTAACCAAAAACTCCTTTTCTTTTAAAATGTGTAGTTTAAAAAAGTACAGCTGTTGTTGCAGCATTCTCCAGAACTATCTGGGAAAAGAATTGTCCGAATAGATCTGTGTGTGTGTGTGTCTGTATGCCTTCAAGCCGATCGTGATCAAACAAAGAGAAAATAACGTGTTGTGAAACATTCATACTACTTCCTCTTAAATCTTTCAATTCAGTGATGTATAAAATGACAAATTTTATTTAAACTCAAATACGGATTCATCCTAACATAAATATAGGATAGGTGGGGGGATAAATACCAACATATACAAATCTTAGCAGCTAGAGAGAAGTGATGATTATATTGTAGCCCAATAGGGCGCTCTTAAAACACTAAACCAACTATATATAAAATTTGAAATTAAGTCTGCACAACTATCCAAAATAATTTTTTGGGGGAAAAATATTTTCAAATAAAAGTAATACGTTTTTATCTGTGAAGTTAGCATACCAAATTTAGAGGAAATTGTTATACTGTTTTCGAGAAAATTCCCCCCAAAAAACTCGAAAACCTATTCAAAAAAGTCTTACTTCCGGTTAATCGAATTTCTTCAAATTGGGAATTTTATCAATGTTTCCAATGTATATTCATGTTATGTTGTTGGTGAAACCATGTGTTTTACCCAAATGGTTCTTTAGAGGAAAGCATAATGCTACTGTTCCCTCCAGCACTCCCAAAAAATCAATTTTCCGGAGAAAATGTTTTAAATAAAAGTGATAGGTATTTGTGTGTGTAGATAGCATACTAACTTCAGAGAAAATCGTTTGACCGGTCTCCGAGACAATCACGAAATAAAGAAATATAAAACATTCAGTAAAGTCACACTTTCGGTTGATGGATTTTGCCCGAAATCTTCATGACTGATGCGGTGGTAGTAACTAAACGGAATACTAAAGTTCGCGCTTCCTAGGACTTTTTGTTTTTGAGCTACTGCTACAAAACACACACATACACACGTACAGATCATTCGCCAATAATTTTTTTTTTGTATTTGTGGGACCCTAAAACATGCAATACCTATGAAAACTCAATTTCGAAAATCTGCCACGATCGCAATACTCTTACGAGGGAATAAGAGAAAGTAAAAATAAATTAACAGTAAATTTACTCATTTCCTGGTAATAGATTTTCGTCGGAAACTCCATGTGCGAGTAACCGAAATTCAAAGTTCGAGCTTACTGTGGTTTTTCGTTTACATCATGGGCTGTTCAGAGGCAGAAAGTCAATATGTGTGTGTGTATGTGTGTGTGTGTGAGAGAGAGAGAGAGACTATTTTCTAAAAACAGTGTTGCCGTGCCCAATGAATGTGTCAAAACATACATTTTTCTATAAGCAAAATTTTAAATTTTTAAATGAAATAAAATACTCGCAGTTCCTTAGAAAAAAAAAACAATGATATTAAGTAAGTTTAATCTACGATCAAAGCGACGCCGTTGGTAGGGATACTTGATCTAACGTATAATATATTCAGATAGATCAAGGTAGCAGTAGCGCTATCTGTGAGGTGGACATACACTATGTAAACTGAATTGTGATTGGCCAGGTAGTAAGGGAACGCTGTTGTCTTTTTATATAGTAAAGTAGCCAGTGGTGGGGGCACAGCACAAAACTGATTATAGCCGTCTAGTGAAAAGAACTGTTGCTGCGAGTTTATTGTGACAACCAATCAGACAAGAGATATTCATCATGACCAAAACATATTTTAGAATTAAAATCATTTAAATTAAAAAAAAAAAAAGTAATTATATAATTAATTATATATAATCTATGTTGATGTAAACTAGAAAACAAAATGAACAAACTAAAATATAGCATGGCGGAGGCCAGTGAACGATATACTACTCTGATGATTCAACTATGTGGTATTTGTCTGTTGGCTAACCCGGCAAACATCATATTTGGCTAAAATCCTTCCTCACTTTGTATATTCTATGTTGGTACACCTGCAAAAATAGATTCGGCTTGCAAACAACACCGGTCACATTCCCTCACTGTAGTCAACTGTGCACTTAATCTCTCTCTCACTCTGTCCACTAGACAGGCTCATTACTTTCACTTACCCGCTTTTCTTAGGAGGAAGTATTTAAGATTGTGTCAGATTTTCGAAGATTGAATTTTCGTTACCAGAAATTCATGTTTTGGACATCCACAAAAATCGGGAATCAGGAATTATTCCACTGAAATCACTGGCTAAAGTTCTACTTTTTCTCACTAGTGTGTGAAAGTTACATTTTATTTAAGCTTAATTAGGAAAACATGTAGTGACAATATGCGAAAACAAGATCAAAACAAATCTCAGATACAGCGGATTTAAGGTTATACCAAACGGAACAGGTTATAGAAAGAGAGGGAATATCTGACTTTAATTAAAATACATTCTCAGTATTTGATCTTTTTCATATCTTTTTATATTGATATATTATAAATTAAGAACCAATTTAATACGAGTGTAGAAAAAATGATCGAAGTAATTTTACTTTCTTTTATTCCGAACAAGAGAGCAGGTATCGCGATCGTGTCAGGCTTTTGAAATTGATTTTTCACCGGAAATAATTTGTTGGGTTCCTCTCTGAATTTGAAACAAATGTTTGGCGAATGGTCTGTATGTGTGTCTGTATCTGTTAACAGAATATCTCAAAAAAGAATAGTCCCAAGAAGCTCAAACTTGGTATTCCATTTAGGTCGCAACCTCCGCATCAGATTCGAAGATTTCGGGCAAAATCCATCTAGTGGAAGTGCGACTTTAATTTTTTCGTGATTTGTTCGAAAACGGCTCCAACGGATTTTTTTTAAACTTCGTATACTATCCACACTCATTAATATCTATCACTTTTATTTGAAACATTTTCCTGCGAAAATCGATTTTCTTATCAAATAAATAACTATTTTCCGAATAGTTTGGGTATTTTTGTATGTATACGGGACAAAGAATCTGAAAAACGAAAATGCCAAGGAGCTCAAATTAGAAATTCCATTCTAGTATGACCATCGCTTCTGATTCGAAGATTTGGATCAAATTGCGCCAACAAACGGTAAGATTTTATTGATTTTTTTCCACTTTTTGCGATTTGCTTGGCAATAACTCCTACGATTAACTCTAAACCTGAAATGCTAATTGCACAACTAAACTTAATAACGTTCATTTGAAACATTTTTCAAACAGAAGTAGAAGAATTTGTTTCTGTTACTTGTGTCACCATGGAAACCAACACTTTTTGTTTATATCAGCTTTATTTTACTACTCTGCATCAAATACTTCTCTTATAGTTGGACGTATTGCGATGGTGGCAGATTTTAGAAATTGAGTTTTACCGGAAATACATATTTTGAGGTCTCCTGAGTTCACGAAAAAAATGTTTTTAGCAAATCGTCTGTAAGTGTGTGATGCATTGTGTGTGTGTGTGTGTGGTGTGAAACAGAATATCAATAACGAGGGAAAAAATCGCCGCAAAACTCAAAAATTAAGATATTCCGTTTAAGTACTACAGCCGTACCAGACAGGAAGACACTTTCTCAAAAATGGCTCCCGCGTTTTCTTTAAACTTTGTACCACTACCCACACACACATAAATGTCTATTACTTTTATTAGAAGCATTTTTCCGTGTTTTATTTTTAGAGAGGTGCAGCAACGGTAAGCTTTTCTGTAAAGCACTACTTCAGTAAAATGCATGGTTCTTCCATCTGTATAATATGATACATTAGCAGCTTTGTTAGATTATCAAATTTGAAGAAAAGTAGTGCGCTCGAAATGCGACTTTACAGAATACGTGTCAGAGTTTCTCGAAAATGACTAGAGCGATTTTTGAAATTTGGTGAACTGTTTAGATAAAACGTATCACTTTGTTCCGGGAAAATGAATGTTCTGGCGGAGACCTAGCAATTAGGTTTGACAACTGTCAACTGCCGCCGCAAGTTGTGTGGAGTTTTGCAAGTTTTGTTTCTTCTAAGGGTAAATCTACACAGGTATATCATATATCTCTTTTTTTTTAGGCCAGCCTTTGTGGTGTGAAACCCTCACTTTCTCTTAATTCATTGTTAAAGTTATAATGGACAACAGTTTCTTGAAATTTTAATTTTTGCCAGCCATCCAGTTGGCAATCACATTAAACATAAATATATGTAGTTATTTTATTAGCTGCTTCTTGGGATGCAGGAGCTATCTGAGACCACCAGGTCGTCACATTAATCCCCCAACAAAAGTTTAATGATAGGTTCTCTGGTTATTCTCTTCGAACTCTCCCAAAATCTGTTTTTTTTTAAATAACTGTAATAAGCCTTTAATTAGTATTATTAGAATGAAATAATTAAAGAAAATCGTTCGCGTCCAGTTTGGAGAAATTCACGTAAAACTGTGAAGAGCATTTTTTTGTATGAAGTCGGAAAATTTTTGATGGACAGATATGGATTGAACTGTTGGGTTCGGATACGATTGGTGCAGAACTCAGAAATCCATATAAATGGTAAATAATTCTCTTTTGCGGCCGTAAGAGAAAATAGTAATGCAGCCCATAGTCGAATGTCAGTGTTTTTTCCAGTCAATATATCAGTTACCCCTATCCACTTCATAATGACCACATTAGGAAGGATAATGTAGGCCAAAAAAAAAGGAAAAAAGCAGTATCACTTTTCCATTTATGCACCTAACCCAGCAAGGAAAAACCATTTAGAAAAAAAATTTTGGCACTTGCCCAAAGAAAATAAGAGGAAATGGAACTGCCGTATGATAATGCGGCATTGTACGACTGCGTCGTAGGATAATTTACTAGAAATTGCGGTTAAATCGTTTATCAAAATGGACCATTATTTGAGACATTCCATCATCCATTATGAGAGCACCAGATGGGCGATACAATTATTAACTCTAGCCGTCAATTATGGGCGCCCAAACAGCTGGTCTGTTTGTGCACGCCCATATTCACGGCAGAGATTAATATTATAGATCAATATTTTTGTTACTATGGTAACAATTAATATATAATTGCTATAGTAGACTTTGGAACTAGTGATCATTTTAGTGGATTTACAGCTCACTGTAAGAGAATGTATTGCGATCACGTCAACTTTTTGCAGCTGAGGTTTTAAACCAGAAATAGATAATATATGGGGGGGGGATTTAATATTTATTTAAGTAAAAATTGTCAGGAAGGAGATGCACTATACCTCCCCCCCCCTAGTAAGAGGAAGAATTAGGATCGTGTCAAATTTTAAAAACTGAGTTATCATTGAATATACATGTTTTGAGGTCCCCTGAGTACGACAAAATTTTTTTTAATTAAAAGGTGTCTCTCTTTCTCTCTGTTGTGTGTCAGTGTGAAAACAAAATAGTATGAAATCACAGGATGCTCGAACTTGTTATTTCACTGTAGGTACCATCAACGCATCTGACATTGAAGGTTTCCGTCAAAATCCATCAACCGGAAGTGCAACTTTACTGTCTTTTTGTATTTATTGTTTGGCGATTTTCTTTAAACTTGCACAGATATAAATCTATCACTTTCATTTGTCCGGAAAACTTGAATATAAATTACTTCTGAAGAATCTATATCGTTAGAATTCAAATAATGTTATTGGGTGGGGTCAGTTCAAATTGGCGCTTTCTTTTGGCCAGCAATGTAATCATCTGAAATATTACTTCTCACGGATAGATATATGTACCCTATATCACATATGTAACATATGTTACAACAAAATAATAAAATTTGTAATTAATTTAAATAATTGTATTAACAACACAATAATTGTATTGTATTGTAATAATTATAAAAGAAAGTATAGAGAATGTTTCACTCCAAATTTTGCACTTTCTCTTACTGAGCACGTACTGATATTGTGCCAGATTTTCGAAATCGAGTTTTAACCGGAAATACAGTTTTAGGATCCCCTGAATACGAAAAAATCTTTTTAGCGATTGGTGTGAGTGTGTAAAAACGAAAAATCGCCGGAAGCCCAAACTTCATATTCTTAAAATACTGCTACCTCGTCAAACTCGAAGATTTCGGGAAAACCCATCAACCACAACCACGGACCCTACTGTATTTTTTTTTCCAGTTTTTCCTGATTTTTATCGAAAACAGCTCCAACGATTTCTTTTGGGGGGTTCTGGAGAACAGTGGCGGTATACTTTCCTCTAAAGTACCTCTTCAGTGTAATATATGGTTGCACCATCTACATTATACTTAATACACATTAGAAGCCTTGATAGAAGTCCAAATTTGAAGAAAATTGATTGAAAAAAATGGGGGCCTGTCAGTTAGTTTGAAATTAAATTTGTACAAAATTTCTTAGTTTTGACAAAGAGTTTTGACTGTTCCAACCTCACCACCATTTTTATGGCCAGCCCAACTACGCATTTTAACATTGTAATTTTAAAGAAAAGTTCTTGATTAAATTGTATTAGATACTTAGAGTAATTAGAGAATGCAAATAGGAATCTAGATAGCCGTGTGAATATTTCGCACCAGATTTTTTGTTTTTTATTATGGAATCAATGTTACAATATGTACATGACTATACATAATGATTGTAAAATGTAATACAAAAAATCGAGGAAACCCATCAAGCCATAAAAAAACGTGTCTTTTTTATACGTATACCATTTTCAAGATTTACTACTATCAACTGTAATAAATTTTTTGGAATGTTCATATTAATTTGGCGGGAAGTAAGACTAAGTAGGGAGTAGGTAGCACTAGGGAAGAAAGTAAACTCGTTAAATGTGTTTTGCCAAGTCATAATTTTTTTAATATTTTTTTTTATTTCAAACAGTCGGAAGTATAAAAGTACAATGTTTATTTATTTAGCCAGTAATGATTATCTTGTGTATTTTTTTTTTTACCGTTTAATATTGGCAGCACTGTATACAGTATAAAAAAAAATTATTACGTATATAAAAAAACCTTTACCATGTTTAAAGTTTTTTTATTTTCTTTTTCTTTTTTTTGTTAAATTTTTTTTGCACTTGTTTTGTGAAAAGAATAAAGGCTGGCTAGAGAAAACAAACACAAAGAAGAGCTGCACACAACTGTTACAGTGTTACCAACGTCACTTTAGAAAGGAAAATAAAAAAAATATCCCGAGCTAGTAGTGTAAAGTGAGAATCGAGTCTTGAAAAATGTAAACAATACTTTAGAGTGGGCCGAACTCTTCTTACAAATTTACAATATAACAAATTTATATATTTTTTATTTATTTTGAATATTTACATAAGAAAAGATGCAAGTAAAACTAGATATCGCAAAACTCTTTTTATCGCTTTTCTTATGGGGGGAGGGAGGATCCCTTCTAATTTGTATTCTCAGTGATTTTCACTTTCTTTTACTATTTATTACTAAGATTATTGCGTTCGGTGACAGATTTTCGAAATTAAGTTTTCCGCAGATAAATGATTGATTCCCCCCTCTGAATATGAAAAAGGGATTTCTAGAAATTGTAAGTTCAGCGTAACTGAAAACGAATAATAGTAATTTCATTTAGGTTCTAGAAGCAAGATGGCAACCAGTTTTGATGGCGAGAACGCGGCCGTAGAATTGGCTCTTGAATATGTGAAGAAAAGAACCGACGAACACACAGTACTATTAATAGGCTCTCAAATAGTCATAACTGCAGTCACCAACCACAGAGGAGAACAGACAAAAATGCTCCTGAACTGTAAAGCGAAGATCAGCTCTCTGCTTGAAGAAGGCTATCGAATAGCACTGCAGTGGATACCTAGTCACGGTATTATCGGTAATGAAAGGGCAGACAAAAAAAAAGTGACCGCACGAAGCAAGAGATACGACCTATCTCCCTCCCCAATACAGCCAAATATATTGTTAAAACAACAAGAAACTACAGATGGACCATCAGACTTTATCCGCAGGGAAGAAGTGATCTTTACTAACCACGAAAGAAGGCCGAATCCCTCTCTAAGCCTTCCCAGATAAACTGCGGTCGCTTGTTTTAGGGTTTTGGTTGGCACGACTAAATGCAAAATCATTTGCAATGCTTGATCCGAAATGTCCGCTGTGCGAACATGATGAAATTATGACGGGACCACCTGACAAGTGCTCGGGATTGCGGGATGACAGAGAAACATTTACGGATAACGGCAACCAGTACAAACGAATTGCGTTGTTGTATGATCAATGGAGGGACTGTAGACACCGGATGGAGTTTTACAAAAATTCCATGTTTGAAGAAAATCGATCAATCAACGTTTGATTGGTCGATATGTTGTAGGAGTGCCTACAGAATGCCAAATCCACGGCAACATAAATAATTTTATTAGTCATAGTTTATATATTGAATACAACTCGCTATAATTTTGTGCTGTGTAAGTTTACATTTTTGTTTAATTATTGAGACTTTATTGTGCCAGTTTTGACAATTTATTAATGGTTTTTACCTTACCTTTTAACAGTTATGAAAAGTAAGTAGTGAAACTCTAATTTATTTTTATTTTATTTGTAAAGCCCTAAATAACCTCTAAATAAAATATATATATATTAAAAGGTGTATGGTCTTTGACAGGCCATTAGCTCGGACAATGAATCAATAGCATCTATTCCAAAGAAAAGATGCAGCACCATTGTTAACTCGCCGCCAAAAACAAAGAAAAGGCAAACGAAATCAGCAAAAACGCTTGCACCTAAATTAATGAATGAAACAATTCTTACCGCATCTGGAACAAGTCCCCAAAACTCCAGGGCTCATCCAACAGACGTTACTGAAGTTCTCCTGGAGTATTATCTTATAACCCATTCTCCCCTGTTGCGGTCTTAGACGAAGTGGAGGCTACATCTCAAATACCGCAGCGTGACCCTAAACCTCCCCCAATATATGTCAGATTTACTGATCTATGTGCCGCTTTATCTAATCTAGTGGGGAAAGATGGTTTTACTACCAAGGCAAGAACTGCAGATTTAATAATCAACCCTACCTCTACAAACAGCTACCGAGAGATTATAAAGTTCTTGTCTGACAAGAAAGCAGACTATCACACATATCAACTCCAGAGCGATAAGGCATACAGAGTCATAATAAGGTACCTACACCAATCAACACCAATAGAAATGATAAAAGACGAGCTAGCCGAACTGGGTCATACCGTACGCAACATAGCACCAGTCATTCATCCAGTTAGCAAGCACACGCTACCACTCTTCTTTGTCGATTTAGAGCCACGTTCTAATAACAAAGATATCTTTGAAGTGGAAGTTCTGTGTTATTCCAAAATCAAAGTTGAGGAACCACATAAGTTATACAGCATAATTCAATGTAAGCGCTGTCAAGATTATAGGCATTCTAAAAGTTATTGCCAACATCGACCACGATGTGTTAAATGTGCAGGCGATCATCTCACAAAAGACGGCGGAAAAGGATCTACAACACCTGCCACATGCGCTCTCTGCAATGGAAACCATCCTGCCAACTACAAAGGTTGCTTGGTACATCGAGAACTTCAAAGAACGAGGCGATCAGCTGCCGCACCTACTTATAACCATCCTTCACCAGTCAAGATAGATGCTATTCGACCAACAACAGTTCAACAAAAAGCGAATTGTCCTCCACTACTACAATAGAGGAACAAGGCTGTTAGCAACAAGCTCTCTTATGCCCAGGTGCCCTCGGGGCCATCTTCGCCTCAGCCACCCACTCATATCTCTTCTGAAGTTTCTTCTTTATTAAACTCCTTCCTATCAGATTTTAAAGCCCTATAACTCCTCTGATATCACTTCTCACAAATGTAGTCAATAGCCTTCTCTCCCGCAATGCTCCTTAATGCCACTTGTTCAACATTCCTTGTCAATAATTCTCTGGAATGCCAACGGACTTATAAACCATAGACAAGAACTTGACATTCTACTACACGAGAAAAGAATCGACATTGCACTGATAACCGAGACACACTTAACAGACAGAGCTCACGTTAACATCGCTGACTACATTACGTACAGAACTGATCACCTGGACGGAACAGCTCATGGTGGCTCTGCTATACTTATAAGAAAATCACTATCTCACTTCTTAGTTCCATATAAGCCGACAATTTATTTACAACCTACAGTGATAACCCTGTTAACTGAACCATTCCTATACACTATTGCAGCCGTATACTGTCCTCCAAATCATGTCATCGACCAAAACCAATTCCTGTCCTTTTTTCAATCACTCGGTAGTCGGTTTATCAGCGGTGGCGATTATAACGCAAAACATCCTTTCTGGGGAAGCCGAGTAGCCAACCCAAGAGGACGCATTCTTTACCGAATTCTTACACAAACCAACTTTACTTTTATATCTCCATCACAACCTACTTATTGGCCAACTTCCTTAAACAAACGTCCCGACTTGCTAGACTTCTTTATTACTTCCAACTTCAAATCCATTTATACTGACATATACACACACAACCCCCGATCTTTCTTCTGATCACACCCCTGTAAATACTTGTACTTGACATTCATCCCAAAATTAATACTCCCAAACCAACTCTTATTAACGGGCCAGTGGACTGGATGTTATTTAGACAACTCCTCGAACAACAAACACTAGAACTGAGTGTTCCACTTAAAACTGCTCAAGACTTAGACAAGAGTGTGGCGTATTTGACGGGGTCAATCCAACAAAGCTCTAGCAAGCGACGACATACAAACAGACTATTAGACAACCACTACCACATAACTTACCGATGGAAATAAGAGCCTTAATAACGCAAAAACGAAGAGCCAGATCACTTTGGCACCGTATAAGGTATCCTTCACACAAACGTATTTTTAACGAACTTACAAACATTAAAAAATAAACTACGCAAATACTATAGCGACCCATACACAAAATATACAGAAACCTTGACAACTTGTGATAACTCTCTTTGGACAGCCACTAAACGAATCTTAAAATATAAGAATATTCTTGCTCCCCTTAGACGAAATGACGGATCCTGGGCCAAATCTGACTCAGAAAAGTCCGAACTGTTTGCCGAGCCCCTCCGCTCCGTATTCAGCCCACATGCAGACATTATAAATTACAGTCATGTTGACAAAATCTTATACGAACTTGATACCGCTCTACAGCTCTCACTCCCTCCTAAATGCTTTACACCCGCAGAAGTCAAACAAGTCATTCTCCATCTCCTAAAAAAGAAGAGTCCTGGTTATGACCTTATCACCTCCAACGTACTTTACCAGCTTCCCAGAAAGGTAATTTACGGCAATTTACAACGCAGTCCTTCGAACAACCTATTTCCCTATTTTATGGAAATTTTCCTTTATCGAACTGATCTGCGAACCTAATAAGAATACGCAATGTCCTCCTTCGTATCGACCAATAAGTCTTTTTCCGATTCTCTGTAAAATCTTAGAAAAACTTTTATTATCCCGTCTTCAAACAATAGTTACCTCTTTACAACACATTCCGAATCATCAGTTTGGATTCCGCCAATCCCACTTATCCAACAAGCACATCGCGTTGTAGACGCCATCGCTATCGCTCTCGAATCGAAACAATATTGTGCGGGTGTTTTTCTAGACGTTTCCCAAGCATTTGATAGAGTCTGGCATGAGGGTTTATTGAGGAAGTTAAAGATCATGCTACCGTCCACATATTTCCTAATTATAAAATCATATTTAGTCGATAGACATTTCCAGGTATGTCACGGAACCCAGCAGTCCTCAAGTTATCCTATCCTTGCTGGTGTTCCTCAAGGAAGTATCCTAGCTCCTTTTCTTTACACCATCTACACGGCGGACTTACCAATCCATCATTGTACATCTATACACACCTTCGCCGATGACACAGCAATCCTATCCTCAGGTTCTGACCCCGTCCTCACAATTCGTAAATTGCAAGCCCATCTTCGTATTATAGAAAACTGGCTTACCAAATGGAGAATCAAAATAAACCCTACTAAATCTAAATATTTTGTTTTCACCCTCAACCGTAAAATCCTTCCTCCGGTCTACATACACAACAATCCTACACCGCCTGCAGATCATGTGAGATATCTTGGATTATACCTGGACAAAAGACTTACATGGAATCCTCATACTCGACTGAAAAGAAAAGACCTCAACACAATATACCGACTACTCTCTAAACTACTTGACAAGCGTTCAAAAATAACTTTACACAATAAAATAAGACTATACACTTCTCTCCTTATGCCGATATGGACTTACGGACTAGAACTCTATGGCGTTGCCAAAAAATCAAATCTAAACCGCATACAAACCTTACAAACTAAAATTCTTCGCCGAATAGCTAACGCTCCTTTCTATGTTTTAAACCTCACTCTTCATACTGATCTCAAAGTTCCATTCGTAGCAGACCTTGCTAAATCCCGTTATATCAAGTTCCATGAAAAGCTCAGATCGCATCCGAATCCTCTTGTACAGCACCTTTCTTCCCGATCACTTCCCGGACATCCAGTCCGACGGCTCAGGCGCCGATGGCCACCACTGGGTGACCAACATTCACGTTAATTGCACGCCAAGTAATACTTCTCAACATATATACTTGTTGTGCATTATGTTGTACAGTTGTAAATTTCAAATAAAAAGATATAAATATATATATATATATATATATATATTGAATAGAGTCTTCTTCTGTAAAATGTAAATTTACAATAAAAAAACCCTTCTCTACCAAGGTTCATTGCCTTATTAGCTTTCAAGGTGTAACGACTCTGAACAGGCTCATTGAAATATGGGCGAAACGTCGGTTTCTAGCAAACCACTGACGCGGTTCCGACCCAGAAACTGAATTGTTTTTCATGAAAATGGCCGCGGAAACCTAAAAGATTAAATTTAGAATGTTACTGAGTATTAGTGGTGGTAAACTAGAGTTTGCCTGTGGGTGCGCTGAACCCCAGTAGTTGTACACTTCAACTACCTCCTGCAGACTCAATGTGTACTGTGTGAGTGTTGATCTATGGATACCCGCAGCGATGCCTAGCTCCCTGAAGAAGTAATCTTGCCTAGCTCCCCTGAAGAAGTTTTCCTTTAGATTTGATGTTTCAATAGTACATATGTATATCTACAACTTTAATAAAAACATTTTTCATTCATTATTTTTCTTTTTTAATGGATCTACGTGTCTCTCCACATCAAAGCTCTCAGAGAGGGCAAACTAAGGAGCATATCTGGGCATTGGAAGGAGAAGTTGAAGAGAGTAAGGGCTAGTCTAGCCGCCTGCTTGAAAGGGTGTCCGACCGCCAGTTCAAACTCTCATTCAAACTTCAGTCGAACAACCATCAGCAGTCAACAACAATCGTTCTCACACTTTTATTCTGCCAGCCAGTTTCTCACTCTCTTCTCACATTACCATACACCCATTCATCTTGCAGAGTTTAAATTTTTATACAATATAACGGTGTTGAATAAGTCTAACTTATATCTCAACTTAAGTTTTTCTTCTCCAAATATATCCACCACACGAGATTACTGGGTAATTATGACGTTAGATTCACTTGTTAATTACCATTATATTGTTACCAATGGTGCCACCATCCGTAAGTGTTGAGGGCAACTGAGTAGTTTATAAAAATTCTACAATATATTTTGTTAGTTAAAACTGTTGAAAATGGCAGTAGGAGTAAATCGTTTTGAGTTCACACTAGACTTTGGATTTTTACTTTCTTTTAGAAAGTGGAAGATTTCCCGGAAAAAGGCTGCAATTGATGTGATGCTATGTATTGGAGTGTATATCATCCATCATGTGACGTAAATGAGGCTTGACGGGATGCTGTGGAGTCAAATCCAACCATAAGTACTCATGAACTTGCTGCAGAACTGGCAGTATCTAAAGACACTGTTAGCTTAATAATATCTTTATCCCTCTTTATACTATCGGGACAGGTAAAAAGGAGATGTAGGATAGTGCCGTATGAACTTTCACGTCAACTGGCGGTTAAGAGAATGGATAATTTGCCACCTTCTCTTAAAAGATCCATCTAATATAGGCTTCTACAAAAATAGGCTTCTACAAAAAAAGGGTGTCTTGTGATAAGAAGTGAGACTTGAGGTTAGTGCGAGGGCAATTTGAGAAAAACTCGATGTTGTAAACTGCAGGAACTATGAAGAAGTAATTCATCAAAAATTTGAGGAAAGTATAACCGCTCCCTCTCACAAAACCCCCAATAAATGAATTTTCTCGGAAAAACTTTTTAAAAAAGGTGATTGTCTCTTATTTACGTAAGTAAAACTTACTTGTATAATAATTACTTATATAACTTACTAATTATCCTGGTCTCCTGAAAACTTCAGCTGCCTGTTTGTCTTATTGCTTGTATCTTGTTGTTTGGGAATAACGAAAACCATTTCCAAACAACTGTGACTATTCACAGTGCAGCGAAACTCGCAAAAATTTCAAACTTGACTTTCCGTTTGAGTATCACCATGCAATCCGACAGGAAGTTATCTGTCACGATTCCTCAAATTGAAGTACCATTTTACTCAGTGGATTTTTCAGTGTTTTGCGATTTTCTCGAAAACGGCTTTAACGATTTCCGTTCAAACTTACACACACACACACACACACACACACACACACACAGCTACAACTTTTATTTGAAACATTTTTCCGGGAAAATTCATTTAATGATGTTTAGGGAGGAGGGGTGGGATTATGCTTTTCTCTAACCTGCTATATTAATTTTCTACACGATTCTGCCATCTATATAATTGAGAATTGCCAAAATATTCCGCCATTAAAGAAAATCCGCTGCCGAAAGTACGTCTTTACTTAAGTATTATTTAGACTTTAGTATTATTAAGATACTTATATATAAGATTACTATTATTCCTTAATTAATACTTAATTTTATTTACTAAGTAAATTTCACATGCGTTAGTAAGTTTCACTTACGTAAGTAACTTTTTGATGTTAGTAAGATCATTCAGCTAATTTCTGTTACTATATTCAGAGTGACTGCTTCATCACATACCGCTCTATCTATCTATCTCTATGCATACACATTCATAGATAATTTTGTTGAAATGCCATCATTGTAACGACGTATAAATTTGACTGGCAGTGAGCAGGAGGGGGTGTATGTATATAATAGGCAAATCTGTTTTAAAACATTAACAAGACTTTCTATCTGACTGCTATTAATGTCATTACTGGTGTTAAGGTCATTACTGATGTTAATGTCATTACTATATTATCTAACATGACAGATTTTCTTTACCCTTCAAATTTTATTCATTTGTCCTAATTTCATTATCCGTATGTCCTAAATGTAGAAGAAGTGATGGTGGGGAGCAAGTATCACTTGCCAGGCAGGTAGTAGAAGTAATTAAATTGCAGTCCAAAACAGAGCGCTAATAGCATTGAACAAAGTCCATAGAACATTTGAAATTTGGCGCCAGAAATTCCGCAGCCCCGCCAAAAATCAATTTTCCCGGGAAAATGTTTCAAAATAATTTAACTCACAGGTGATTTAAATATGGTGGAGATAGTATATTATGAAATTTAAAGAAAGTTGTTGAAGCTGTTTTCAAGAAAACCGCTAAAAAAATGAAAAAACATTCTGTAAAGTTGCTGTTCCGGTTGATGGATTTAACCGGAAATCTTGGTGAGACGATAGAAGTATAGCAACGGAATATCCAAGCTTATGAGCTTCCTGTGATTTTTTACATTTTTTTTTACTTCTGGTGGGCCTCGAAACATGTATTTCCGGTGAAAATCAATTACGAATATTTAACATGCTCATAATACTTCCTCCTACTAGGAGGGGTGAGAGGAAGTAAAAATCTGTTGAGAACAACTTGCTTTTACTTCAGTAAATACAATTTACAATTTTAAAAATTTACTTATAAATCTTTATTTAAGGTTTAGCTGCGCAAAAATAGTGAATTTACAGCAAGAACATGGAGTTTTTGCTCCATGTTTAATATCCTTCTAAAGTTATTTCAAGTGTTTTTGTGGAGTTCACTTCTAGCTATTGTAGAGTACACATCTATTCTGACTATTATTTGAAAATTTATATTTATTTTAAACATTGAGTGGAAGAGGTGAAACTGTGTGTGTGTGTGTGTGTGTGTGTGTGTGTGTGCATGTGCGTGTGTGTCTCTGTATCATCGATGGTGAAGGTGCGGGTAAATAAGCAGGTACATTGAAAAATAGAGGCGCATGTACATTTTATTTGTTACCAACAAATTTTTATTAATACTTAATATCCCTAACTGTATAATACTTAAATAAATTCAATTTTCTTTTAATTAACAATAATTATCGAGGCCAATGTGCCTCAGCGATACAGAACTCGACTCCAAGTCAATACTGACGACGACAATGAGTGGTACGCATCTTCAAAAAAAAGAAAAAGGCCAAATACTTCTCCTAGCAAAAGTAAAGGGAAAAAGCCAGCGCCAAGTGCGAGACTGAGAAGTGCGTCAATTCTTCGAATAAATCTAATCGATCAGTTGTTCAAGGAGCTGGCGGAATACAGCCTAACAATGCAGCCACAGTATTAACTGATGTAACTTCAGCTTTTTTCACGCCAAATCCTTTTGCACCTCTCAAGGTTGATGAGACACGGAAAATCACCTCTCAAGGTTGATGATCCAACCTATAAAAATCAGTTGACAAATACATACCTTCGCCCATATTTTTAAACAATATTAGCAATTACATGGAACTTGTAAAGTGTTATCAAGTCTTATCGGTCCACAGTCATTTTCAGGCAAGTCTAGGGTAACAGACATAAAACTCAGGGTGCTCAACCTGAAGGGGGTGCTGTAGATGAGCTAGCTCATCTTCGGCACCAAATGGGGGTACAATAGATCAAACAATGGTAGCAGCACAGAACCCTCAAAAAAACAAAAACAAAAAAACAGACAAAAATAAATAGTACAACCGTAACTCCATATAGGGCAGTAGTTAGATATCTCAGAGATAAAGGTGAATCCTTACACATCTTTCAGTTGAAGGAAGTTAAAGCCTATCGTGTTGTATTGCGATATTTACATCCAACTCCGCCCACGGAGGCTATTAAGGAAGAAATTGGGCTGCTAGGTTTCTAAATGAGAGCTGTCTTGAAAGTATTAAACCCAGGTAGCAAAGCTCATTGCCTTATTCTTCGTTTACCTCGAGCACCAGCAGAATAATTCTGATATTATAAAAGGAACAAATCTTTTTATATTCAAATCAAAGTAGAAGAACTACATAAGATTATGGAATTATCCAGCGTAAGCAATGCCTGAAAAACGCGCATTTCAGAAGTTATTGTAACCATCTACCAAGATGCGTTAAGTGTGCTGGAAATCATTTTACATCTGCATGCAATAAACCAAAGAATACTTCTCCAAACTCTGTTCTGTGTCTGGGAGAGCATTCAGGCAACTGGCGAGGTTGTGTTGTACGTAAAGAGCTACACAGATTAAGAAGAGACAGTGAACGAGAGCGTAGAGGACCACCTCTAACAAGAATAGTATACGCACCAAACCTAACACCAATAATTTTCCTAATCTTCCACAACGTCAGAAGTAGCAGCAGCAGCAGCAACAACAACAAAGAACAATTCGACATGTGTCCTTTGCAGACATCGTGAGGTCGCTCCCGCCTCAGCCATCCAGCATTCCTATCCCCCCTTTTTCCAATGATATCACCTCTCTATTAAGCACATTCATTAATGAATTTAAGTCCTTAATTAATCCTCTTATTACACTTCTCACCACCGTCGTCAGCGAACTACTTCCTCCCCATAACAGATCATAAATTCCCCAACTCACTATTCCCTTTCCATTCTTCTATGGAAAGCCAACGGACTGACATCCCACAGAGACGAACTGGACGTATTTTTACATGCCCGAAGAATCGACGTGGCACTGATTACCGAAACTCATTTCACTAACAGATCATACTTTAAATACGAGACTACACCACATACAGAACCGACCATCCAGAAGACACTCCGCATGGAGGTACAGCAATATTAATTCGAAGCTCCTCCTTCTATTACCTCGTTCCAAGCAATCCTACAGATTCACTCCAGTCAACCATCGTTTTCTTAGAATCAAATCCATTTTTCTTTAAAATTGCTGCTGTGTATTGCCGGGTTGTTTCTGTGTATAAACCTCTCACCAGCCAACAATTCCTGTCATTTTTCAAAACCCTTGATCCAAAATTTATTTCTGGTGGCGACTACAACGCGAAACATCCGCGGTGGGGATGTCGTGTGGCAAATCCACGTGGACGTATTCTCCTTGATACTCTATATCGTACTTCTTATTGCTTCCTGTCTCCTCCACAACCCACTTACTGGCCAACATCTCAGTCCAAATTACCTGACATACTAGATTTCTTTATTAACTCGCAAACTACTTCCACCCACTCTAATATATTCATAGTCAATGATCTCTCCTCTGACCACATTCCAGTCTTCTTCGTCCTCGACACACTACCCATTCACGAACTACAGACCTACGCTGACGGCTGGACCTATTAATTGGAGATTGTTTCAAGAACATTTAGAGCAAAAAATGGATTTCAATATTTTTTTCTAGACTAGAAAAGAGATTGACGACGCTGTCCAATATTTAACTAACCTTTTAGAAACTTGTGCTTGGGTCTCAACACGAATCATTAAGACAAATACCACACACTACTCCGGACATTTACCACTATATATCAGAAACTTTTCTCTGTGTTCACTTTTCTCTGTGTTGTTGAGGTGTTCTCAACTTTTTAATTCCAAATTTTACATAAGTTTTCAAGTTGGATATGTTTTAAAAATTTTTAATAGTTTTTATATTTTTTATTTTTTATGCCTTGAAAAAGACAATATATTTGTCGAAACGTTGGCAAAAATTTAAGTTTTTTTATTTTTTTAAAAAAAAGACCGAAACTCAAAATCCTTTCCTTCATATATCAGAAAGTTTTTAGTAAGAAACGTCGATCTAGGTCAATTTGGCAACAAACTCGGTATCCATCAGACAAAAGAATATACAACAAACTGACTAGAGCTTGAAATCTGCCCTAGCAAAACTAAAAGTGGACCGACACAATGATTGCACATCATCTCTCACAACTGAAAATAAACTTTATGGACTACAACGCGACGAATTCTTTGTTTTAAAAGCACACCATCGCCACTCCGTAAAGATAATGGAATGTGGGCCATAACTGAAAGTGAAAAAGCAGACTTGTTGCCCAATACCTCACCACAGTCTTCGAAGCACATCCTGACACATTTGATCCCGATTTTACTCATCAAATACAGAATGACCTAGATATCCTTCTCCAACTCTCTCCTCTTCCCAAGGCGTTTACCCCTTCCGAAGTTTCTCACATCATAAAACATCTACCATCCAAAAAAGCGCCAGGCTCTGACTTAAATACATCCAAAGTCCTATCCCATCTCCCAAAGAAAGCAATAGTACTTCTTACAACAATATATAATTCAGTTCTCCGAACCACTTACTTTCCTCCAGAATGGAAATTCTCTATTATAAAAATGATACCCAAACCCTCCAAACCTCATCATCTCCTAACTTCCTACCGTCCATAAGTCGCTTACCCCTGGGTAAGATTCTTGAAAAACTCGTCCATGCTCATGACAATTTACAATCTCCTTGAAGATCTGAAGTAATACTTAACCATCAGTTCGGATTTCGAAGCCTACATTCCACCGTTTACCAATGCTATCGCGTTGTAGACGTCATAGCTTCCTCTCTTAAGCGAAAACAGAATTGTCTGGGGCTTTCTTAGATTTTGTGCAAGCATTTGATAGGGTATGGCACCAGAGGCTGCTGTGGAAACTCAAGAGCATCCTTCCTTGTACATGTCACCTCATCCTTAAGTCTTACCTATCACATAGACATTTCGGTGTGAGTGTTGGGAACTCCTTGTCTTCCTATTACCATTAAGCAGCTGGTATCCCACAGGGAAGTTACCTCGCTCCCATTCTTTTCACAATATACTGCCGATATTCCAACCCATCCAAACACTCATATCTTTACCTACACAGTTGACGTAGCCATCCTTTCCCCACATCCCGATCCTGTCCAAGCACACTTAACCTTCTGCAACATTTGCAGTGCCTGTAGAAGTGATTTTGCAGATGAGAATGAAGGTTAATGCCCAAAAAAGCAAAAACATAACGTTCATTCTAAGACGTGCCATATGTCCCCCAGATCATATGAACCACATCTTATTACCGTGTGTTGATACAGTTAAATATCTAGGACTCTATATAGACAAACGCCTGACATGAAACTCATATACAAGACTAAAATGAAACAAAGTAAAAAAACGTTACAGCCTACTCGAGCGACTACTGGACAGACGCTCAAAACTAACTTTAAATAACAAAGTACTTATCTACACAATCTACTGTTAAAACCAATTTGGACCTACGTACTCAAGCAAGCGTTCCAATATCCACCGCCTTCAAACCTTACAATCCAAAATACTCCGTTGTATAATCCTCCGTTTTACGTTTCTATTATTATCAAAACGGGTGCCCAAAGGCGCGGGACCTAAGCCTATGTGGCTCTTATCCCCCCGATATCCCCGTAACCTCTTAATTAATCTCACCCAGTAACTTGCCGGTTAATCTGCAATATCCCAAGATATCCCTAAACTCCAACTCGCCCAGGCAATCCTGCGGGAGTGGTGTCCTCCCAAATATACGAAACCTAGTTCCAGCGAAACGGGGACACTGACATAAGTAGTGATACACCGTTTCCCTAACTCCGTCATCACAGTTCTGACAAATGGGACTCCGCGTCCTCCCTATGTTAAACAAGTGACTGGACACCCAAGTGTTCTCAAACCCGTCCTACTAAGAGACAGGAGATACTCCGAAATTCCCTGCTTGCTTGCCTTTATAAATCTTTTAGCTGGGAGGCACCCCTGCGTGTCCCCCCAGCGTTTCTCCAAAGCTCTCGTCTCCCAAAGTCTAATCTGTTTGTCGCGAAAAGTCTTTGTAACGGCCAGGGCTGGTTCAGGACCACAAAATGGTAATGATGATCCCTCCCTGGCCAGCCGATCCGCCCTCTCATTGCCCTCTATTCCCGCATGTCCGGGTATCCAATAGAGATGCACCTTACCCCTCCGAGCCAAAGCGTTAAGCCTTCTCCTACATTCTCCCACTAATTTCGAACTCCACCAAGGCTTACTCAAAGCCCTTAGTGCGGCTTGACTATCGGAGAAGATCCGCACTTCCTTAAACTCTCCTAGCCATTCCCCCACAAGGTGGCAGCATTCAATGATGCCCACCACCTCAGACTGGAAAACAGTGGCCAAACCACCCAAGGCCACCGAACTCCCTCTATCCAGCTCCTGAAACCATGCTCCCGCCCCCGATAGGCCAGTACCCTCCTGCCTAAAGCCATCTGAATAGCAGCGAATAATACCGCTGCCCGACTCCGTTGGCCTCGTGAGGTTATCATCCCCTATACTACCAATCGTAATCTCATAATCTCTCTCAAATCCCCATTTCTTGCTCGTCTCATCAAGTTTGGATAGCAAAAATCGGTTCACTCGCCAAATTTCGTCCTCTATCCTAGTGTGATCCCCCCGGAAGGTTCTCACCCATTCTCCCTTGCACCTCATTCTGAGGTACCCTTTCATTGCCTCTCCCACTACCACATACTGAAGGGGGATTAGCCCCAGCAGCATCTCTAATGCCACCGTCGGTGTCGTTCTCATCGCGCCAGTAATAGCCAAACATGCCGTGCGCTTACTCCAACATCTTCTTGCTATTCCTCCCCACCAAAGAGCCAGACCACCACACCACAGCTGCATACAGCATCCTTGGCTTCACCAACTTCTCGTAAATCCAATGGATACTTCGGGGATTAACTCCCCAGGTCTTACCCGCTAATCTCCAACGTTTCTAACCAGAAATCCATTCCTATCTCCAGATTCCATTTATAAGTGACCCTGTCCAAATACGCTACCGCAAATTTCACACCCGTCTCGACCATCATCACAATCCATTAATTTACCAACTATCCATTCCAGATAGCCCTCCTCGTCGACTGAGGCGGCAGTAGCCTCGTGATCTCTTGTAAGTGTGTGCAGCGAAATAGTGTGGAGGGTCGCCACTGGGTGATTTCTCCTTTACCGTTATTATGAGTATTTCATTTACTTGTTGCTTGTTACGCAAGCGTACTAGCAGTTGTAAATTTTCAAATAATTGAAAAAAAAAAGGGTTAGTTGCCCTTAACAATAAACATAGCAGATGGTGGTGATAGAGATGGTGGTTTGAGCTTTCTGCGACTTTCTTTTTTGAGATATTCTATTAAACCACACACCTACAGACCATTCGTATTCAGGAGACCCCAAAATTATTTATTTCCGGTGAAAACGCAATTTCTAAAATCCGGCACGATCACAATACTTCCCCTTACTAGGACTAAGAGAAAGTAAAAAAGTTAGTAACCTTGATTTCCAACTATCCACCGCCATCACTCTTCTGTCGATCTGTCACTCATTCTCCTTTTTGCCAAAGAAATCCTCTATCTAGTACGTATTAACAGAATTTACGGTGCTAATAAATAATTTTGTATCAGGATAATCAGTATAATTAAATAATTTTCGAATCCGTATAAATTAACAGTGTTCAGTTTCATCGAGCACTACATCCTAATCATCTGTAATGATAGATGGAAAGTCCAGGAGAAGAAAGTAGGGTGAGAAATTATGTTTAACTTTTTCATACCATGGTCAGAAACCAAATAAAACCCTACCCTTTTCAAATAGTAATGGAAAATCTTCTTCACAAAGTTAATACAGTAAAGTTTGTCCGATTTTCCAAGTTTGCTAATGAAAATGATATTTTTCGTTACGGCGGTTTGATAAAGAGCAAAATGGAAACAATTAAAACTCCATTTCCTTATTCTTTGTTCTTATTTTCTCAGCATTTACAAAGTTGGTCCTCACGTTGACATTTAATTACTTTGTACTTTTGTTTAAAGCACTCGTCTTTACACTTATTGCTTTATTCGTTTAGATTTCTTTGAGTCTCCTAGTGTGGGGGTTTGTGTGCTTTATTTGAAACATCTCCTTGTGAATCTTGTGATTCAATTGTTTATTAACGCCTTGACGTTCTAAAACACACTTCTTTCAGAAAAAAAATTAAGGAAAATTACTGAATCGATCTCTCAGTCGACTGAGAGTCTTAAGTTTTCACCCGTTTCCAAGTATTCTTCCAGCAATGTCCTCAGGTTCAGCCTAGAGCTGCCTATTTAGCTTTATATTACATCCCACAGCAATTATTTGCAGCTGTTATAGCAATTTAGATACTGGGGCATCTGTTGGATTCTATTTGGGAAATTGATAAATGTAGCCATTTCCAAAACAAAACATAGAACATGGAGGACCTATTTTTACTTCCTGTTACTCCTAGTAAAAGGAAGTATTGTAATCTTATCAAATTTCCGATATCAAGTTTATACCGGAGATATACGTTTTGAGGCACTCTGAGTACGAAAAATTAGTTTTTAGAAAATAATGTGAGTGTGACAACACAACGCAAAAACAAAAAAAATCACAGGAAGTTTAAACTTGAGAGTCCGTTTAGGTTATCACCATGGGATCCGACCGAAGTTATCATCAAAATTCCGGAAGAACCACTGTACAGAATGGTTTTTACTTTTTTGAGATTTTCTCGAAAATGGTTCCAACGATTTTTTTTAAACTTGGATTATATCAATTGCACATACAAAGAGATACAACTTATATTTGAAACATTTCTCCAGGAAAATTCATTCGAAAGCACATGGAGGGGTAGGGTTTTCCTTTAAAGTGCTATTTCAGTTTATTACACATTTCTATCATCTAAATTATTAATTAGAATGATATAGTAGTTGAAATTCCGTGTTTGAAGAAAATCGGATGACCGGAAGTGCGTTTTTTCTGAAAAGTATTTTCCAATTTTGCGCTATTTTCTCTAATACGTAAAGTAAAATCATAGCTAGAATTCTAAATTTGAACTAAACCGGAAACCTGGAAGCGCCAGTTTTTGCAATAAGTTTTCGAACTTTTTGGATTTTTTCGAAAATGACAGTAACAATTTTCGTTAAACATGGTAGGCTAACTGCACAGATATGAACCTATCATTTTTATTTCTATCATTTTCCCCTAAAAAATTGTTTTTAACCGAGTTTTGAGGTCCCTGTCTGTCAGTTAGGCCGCTGCAAGCTTTGTTAGTTCTGAAAGAGGGCGCCCACAATCTTATAAAACGACTTTCACCCAATAGGCTTCTTCAGGGTAGTGCGCCTCTAATGCTGTAACAATACACCAAGAAACATGGTGATAGGGGTTAGCTACACTCTCCATTTTGTAAATGGCTGTTGGAAATGGTAGAGCTTAATTTTCTCTCCCGTGCGTATGAGTGGCTGTTGGGTGACGAGATCTTAGCTTCCTCATTGCTAAAGTCGCAGCAGTGTTGTTTCAGCATTAGAGGCAACACTACTCTGAAGAAGCCTGAGTGAAACGTGGATTTATAAAACCGTTAATTATTTTTTCTTTTTCTTTTCTTTTAGCCATATTTTGCTCAGACGGTGTCCATCATCTCTAAACAGTTTTCTTTCTTCAAATTGGGGCAGTTGGAGGGGAGACTAAGGACCTTATCAACCAGCAGCCAATCGGCCGCATGGGAGAGAAAATTAAGACCCGCCTATTACCAACAGCCCTTTACAAAAATGGAGGGGGAAGCTAGCCTGCCCCTCCACTGACTACTCTACACTACCCACCCTATTTCTTGCCAATGTTGTTTCAGCATTAGAGGCAACACTACTCTGAAGAAGCCTGGGTGAAACGTGGATTTATAACAAACCAGAGATGCGATCGCAACCCAAGACCTAAGTGTTGGCCGTGGAAGCCTGAAAAATTACTACTGTTTACCTAGATAGATCATAACAAGTTCTAATTACGTCTTCTTCTTCTCCCATTTCTACATATTTATTTATTTAATGTGATGAGTGACGTAAACAGAGAAAAGAAAGAAAGACAGCTAGTACAAATTAGTAGCGAGCTCTTCTAGATGACAGCCCGAGGTCATATATTTAACTATATTTATGTAGTGGACAGTTATTTGGCGGTGTGTGTGTATACGTATGTGCGCTTGTGGCCGTCACAGTGGTTCTTCTCCTTTTCTCATCAACGGTGGCAAGTTCTGTTTATTTTATTTTTATGGTCTCCCCCTCACACGCTCCACTTCTAACTACCACAACCACTCTGTTTATATGTTCGTTTTTTTTAACTTTTTTTTAAAATGTATTTGTTTTTTAATTGGCAGCCATTAATTTTACATGGTAATTGTACTGCAATTAATTTATTAGCATTATAGAATTAATCTGAACTCATTATGTAGGTTAAACATTATTTTGTATATTTGCTCTAAAATTACAGCATTTCTCAGCTACCATATTGACGAGTATATTTCAAATTGAGAACACACTTAATTATTCTAAATTCAACATTGATTAAGGAACTGTTGAGTGATGCCAATCTTCACAACTTCCCCTTCTCTTCACAATCTTTTTAAATTCAATTTTCTTTTAAATAATGGTCAAAATGATCATCAAACGCTAGTATCGTACTGCGCATACTTTCATCAGTTCTTATTCCCTTTCTCTATCACGCCCATTTTATTATACTAAGATTTTGTGACAACCTAAAAGCTGTAGCAAAAATCATATGAAACTCCGATATAATCAGGAATTTGGCAGTCAGGAAAAACAACATTTGAAGAGTCAAGAAACAGGAAACAGCCAGAATGGAACAACATTCATGAGCTTGCTTTCATAGAAGTCTACAACTCCTATAATAGCAAGCTAGTCATAAATCTGTTTATAATAGGAGCCAATTATTTGCACTTGTTCTCTGTCAAATGGCTGGGAATCTTTTCTCCCACAAATAGCCACCGCGCTAGCTAACCGCCACCATTCGGCCAACCAACAGTTCTAATTAGCAGCAAGCTGGACTATTATCGGATAGTCAACACTACATTGTGCATCACTCCAGCTTATCACCTTCTAGTCACTGTACCCTCTGAATATACTTTTCTTTTCGAATTAGTATTTCATTCGAATATCAATTGCGAGTGCAATATCACTAGTAAGTTTTACATGACCATTCATTCACCATCACGTATGTTTCCAGAAATATCAGATATGGAGGAAACACTCCCCTACCACTTTCTCTTACTGCATTCATACAATGACAAAATTAACAAATTTTCTTTAAACTTTGACATTTTTCACATAATAACATAAATACAGGGGTACAGGTACCCGAGGCAGAAATCCAGAAGAGAGCGCCAACAACACCGAACATTTAAAATTTATATAACATTTGAAATTTAACGTCAGAGATTCCTCAGCAAGCCCGGAAAAAATATTCCAAATAAAAGTGACGAATAGCGATAGCAGTTTAAAGAAATTCATTGCAGCCATTTTACAGAAAACATCTGTAAATGATTTAACACAAGCAACTAGTAACTTAATTTTCTTTGTTTATGTTTCTGTGCTGTATAAAATGTAAGTTTCAAAGTTCCACTAAAAATTCTTTTTCCGCATCTTCAAGATTATCACTCTATTAAAGCCTTGATAAAGACAGGAAACTCTGTCGAAACATTAGCATAATTGAATGTTTTTTCTTGACCGATCCTCACCAAATTTCTTCAGAATATGACAACGATTGCAATAAATCGGAAAACTTTGTTTTCTGAAAAGTCTGATTAGAAAACGATAGTTTTCTGAAAATGTTTAGAAGAAACCAAAAGAGTCGTTATGTCTGGTTGTCAACCTACTAATAAATACAACCTAATAAATAAATATTTTTAAATAGATAACAGATAATGAATTAATAGATTGGGGAAAAAAAAGAAACAGAAATGAAGGCGGAAGTGTTCCGTTTCCATTTCTGTATTTATATCTGTGGCAGAGTGACGTCAGTGGCAGCTGGAATCATTCCAGACGTGGTGACGCAACCGATCGTCCGCCATACGTGAGCTGCCAGACAGTTGTAGACATGTCTTCCTCAAATTACTCTTATCGTTGTTTTGTTATTTTCTTTATTTTATTTCTTTTTAAACGTTGGACAATTTTAAAAGATTATTAAAAATGAAAATGAAAAAAAATGCTCTTACGAAACACTGTCAACATTTTCTCTTTCTACAATCCTCTAAATTAACAAAATTTTCTCCACACTTTGAATTTTCTTTAAATTTCAAATTTAGCTCATTTGTTCTAACATAAAAATACGGTGGAGCGGACAAGTGCCAACCTGCCAATCAATAGAGGCAGGTAAAGAATAATTACATTGTAGTGAGGCCAATAATATTGAAAACCACATTCGAGTTTTAACGTCTCAGATTCCTCAGAACAACGTACAAACGATTTTTTCAGAAGAATGCTTCAAATAAAAATGTTATATTTCTATCTATGCAGCAAGCATTCCAAGTTTAAAGAAAATCGTTTCAACCGTTTTCGAAAAAATCATGAAAACCAAAATACAAAACCATTCAGTTGTCTCTTTTTTTTAAATGTCCTTAGCAGTGGAAGCCATAGCCAACTAATGTTTAAATGTCCTTAGCAGTGGAAGCCATGTTTAAATGACTGCAAATTTCCTACTAAATTTTTATTTTAATGCTACCTATAAATTTGACTATGTATTTGACTATATAAATGCTCATGTAAATTTCTCTGTTTGCTAAGATACGTTGCTAATATTACAGCATGATTGAATGGGGATGCTGGAAATAAAATTCTCCTTTCTTCTTTGTATTTTCTGTAATCATTAGAATATGTTCCAAAGTCTCTTTTTCATCGCATGTTGCACGTTTATCATTATTAAGTTTCCCAATTCTATGGAGGTATGCTGCACACAAACCGGTGGTTTGTTCTGAAACGGTTCATAATTCGGCAAAAGTACTTTTTCAAATCTTTACCTTTATACCACGGTTTATCGCTTATCCTATTTATATATATTTTTTTTTAATTTAAGGCGCGTCAACATCTACGGTCATTGGCGCCCGTAGCCTTCTCAGTGCACTGCCAGCCTCCGGAAAGTATTCTCTCATTACAGACAACACTGTCCATCACCGGACAGTAAGCTGTAGGGGTTCCTAGGAAGAAAAAAATCTAAGGGCAGCACAACTGGACTCGAACCCGGGTCCTCCGCGTGGGAGTCCAGTGCGCTTATCCTATTATTTATTTTTTTGTAAAATTGTTGCCCCTTTTTACTCCCAGTTTTTACTCCTCTTGCATTCTTTGCCACATCTTTTGTTTAATTTTAGAATAAAATTCTCTATATCATATCAATGAATTTTCCCGCGCCCATATCTCCTTCCATAACCGCTTTTTTAGCCAGGCGATCCGCAACTTCGTTTCCCTTCACACCATCATGTCCCTTTTCCCATACTATCTTTACTCCTAGTAAGTCACACTTACGGGTGATGGATTTTGGCCGAAATTTTCGTGTGTACGCATTTACTACCGCATAGGTGGTAGTACCTAAACGGAATACCCAGTTTAAACTTGCTGTGATTTTTCATTTTTCAAGTTATGAA
Source organism: Triatoma infestans (assembly GCA_011037195.1). Classification (NCBI taxonomy): domain Eukaryota; kingdom Metazoa; phylum Arthropoda; class Insecta; order Hemiptera; family Reduviidae; genus Triatoma; species Triatoma infestans. The sequence goes on from JAAEAF010000795.1 coordinate 42,454, forward strand.
AGAGCCACAACACAGAAAGAAAGAGCGAGAGAGAAGTTTCTACTTTTTCAATTCGAAAATTTGACACATCGCAATATTTTCTCTTACAGCAGTTAGAAAAATTGAAAAATGGGGAATATTAATTTAAAAGAAAAGAAGGAAAAGTTTATAAAGAAGGAAAAATGTTTGATTATTGAAGAAGGAAATTTATTTGTTAACGGAAGACCCAGGTGTGGAATAGAACGGTTAAAATAGCCATATACATCAGGGGAAATACCCTTGCCTCCTTATATATTGTATCTACATAGGGCACTTTTAAAGAGAACTTGTGTGTTATGGGGTGAGTTGTGGGAGAGTGAGTATAAGAAAGGGCTTCATGAAATATGGGCGCTAACAACTCACCCACCACACTATTGCCATTTCCGCTTGCCGCGCCCATAACCACTAAGAACTATTGAACACAATCAAGTTGTAAAGAGAATGGTGAATAAAAAACTTTACACTGGTGAATGGTGAATTAGTTGAAAACCATGGTACCATGGTACTATGGCTACCCAAGTTTAAAAGTAAGTAATGAAGAACTAAGACTGGGTTACTTTAAACGACTTGTATAATGGAAGGTTTCCTTTAACGCAGAATCTCTTTTTGAAGGTTATTTTCCCATTCAAGTTCCAAGAAAACCTAATTAATTACACCTTTACACCATGAAACCATAAAACTTGCCAAAGTCTACAAAGTAGGTGCACCAAAATTTGACATTTATATAGAATTACCGAAACTGATTTCATTTACATGGCTATATGTTTGCCTCACAAAATGATGTAATTAAACTTTTAGAAGGAGAGAGGTGTCTGGGAGGAAGGAGGGATCAATACCTCGATGAATACCAATTATTGCCCAGTAGGTGTTATATGTGCCCTTACTGGGTATTGTAGTTTGAGGAGACACATCTACGTAATTAATGGGGCTCATGCCAGACCCCTTCTGTAGAGACTCAGACAGAGGAGGGAACGCCCATCCATCTTATGACAGATTGCTTAGGTTGTGACGAAATTAGGTTCAGGACATTTAGTCGGCACAGGATGTCTGTGGAAGAGCTTAGACTATTTCCTTTAGTTCGTGCTGCGGTGAATGGTAGATGGGTTAGCCCGGGTCTGGATTTTTATTTTACACCCGGGTTTGTTTGCGCTTGATCTAAAAGCGCGAAGTTTGGAAAAAATCGTTGCAGTCATTTTCAAGAAAATTTCCAAACAACCTCCAGAGATCTATTCTGTAAAGTTGCATATTCGGTTAACTGAATTTTCAGTTATGCATGCAATGGGCTTTAATAACTTAAAGCTCAAAAAACAAAACCTGAGGGCGGCATTTTTAGAGGAAAATTCAACACTGCAATACATATTTTCACGAACAAACTCTTTCACTAGGAAATTCTTAGGAAAAGCTTCAAAGACCATCTGAAGACGTAGTACATGTCCTTACTTCGCACCACATACGATGGTCTTTTTTTTTACTTGTGTTTGAAATTGTTTTACTTTCTCATGCCGTTGAAAGAAGAGGCAATATTGGCATCATGACAGATTTTTTAGAATTTTCAGGTCCCAAAATTTGACATTTATATAGAATTACCGAAACTGATTTCATTTACATGGCTATATGTTTGCCTCACAAAATGATGTAATTAAACTTTTAGAAGGAGAGAGGTGTCTGGGAGGAAGGAGGGATCAATACCTCGATGAATACCAATTATTGCCCAGTAGGTTTCTAGCAAATATGTATGTGTATGTACGTGTGTGTTTGGACAAAGTATCTCAAAAGCAAAACATTGTAGGAAATTTTCATATTTTATATTCCGGTTATGCAGCCGGAAGTGTGATTTACTGTATATTTTCAATTTTGTTCAAGCCGCCAATAAGATACTTTGAACTTGGCACACCAATATACTAGTAAGTCTATTGCACTAATAATATAGACACTAATAATAATAATAGAAACATATAAGTCTAACTAATTACACAAATATAAGTCTACCAATTTGTAATGGAAAGTTTTCCCAGGAAAATTGATTTGTGGGCGGCGCCTCAGTGAAACTGAACGTTTCTTCTACCATCTGTATTTTAAAGTCCATTTAATGCTAGGCAATGATTCCAAATTGCTAGAAAATCGATTTACCAATACCGCGATTTTACTGGAAGTTGTTTCTCTTCTCGATAAAAATAAAACCTCTCATTTTTATTTGAAACATTTTTTTTCGCCAAAAATTGATTTTTGGAGAATTATATTGGAGCTGAGATGTTTGGTTTGGAGCTTGTCCACATTCAGGTTCCTTGTAAGTCCTAGAAAAATTAAGAATTGTAAAAATTCCGAGTTTGAAACAAATTTGTCAATTAGTTTTTTTCCTTTTTTATAAACTATCGTATTTCTTTTAATCTATTTTAGTATAAATAATTTTAAAAGTAGTTGAACATGTATCACTGGAGCAGTCAGTCTGCTACATTACCAACTTTAAAGAAAGCATAAATAAAATTAAACAAAAAATAAAGCAATACAAGATGGGGAAAAAAATAACCTCTCGTTTTTAGCAAAATCTAAAAATAAATACTTTATTAAAGTTTATTTAAAGAACGAATCTTTTTTTTTTCTTTTTTTTTTTACAGACAAAAAGATTCATTCGTTCTCCGTTTGTATTGTGTAAAGTTAGAATGACGGGTGAGAGAGCGGCGGCATTCCATTGTGTGCGTGTTCGTGTCTATAATACGAGTATACTGTGTTGTACTTGTTTTGTATAATGTAAACAATTACACATTTGTTAGAGGTTATATTTTTGTAACTTGTGTCATTTTTGTACTTTTTTTTTGTTTGTTTTGTCACAATACGGATACAATTTACAAAAAAAAAAAAAATAAAATAAAATAACTGTTTACAAAATGAAATAGATTCCTGGATGATTGTACAAGAAAGTATTCGTAAATAAAATTCGCAATAAATGTGGGCCTTCCCGCAAAAAAAAAATTCCTCGCACAAATAGATCAGGCAACACTGACTGAAGTCGAATAAAGTTTAATATTCTTCATTTAAAACAAATAAAATACGTATGTACTCCTTATTCCACTAGTTACTCACTAAAAACTATTTCTGGTATTGGTGTTACTCAATTTGAATACTCTAGTACTCAACTTGGCGTTGTGTCTAAACTTAGGTGCACACACGTACACATACATATGTATAATGAAAGTCAGTGCGCTATGCAATGACGTCATACATACACGCATACAAACACATATTATAATAAACAAGGAGGCAGTTACCTTTCCACATTCCAATGTAGAAGATATTTCTTTTCACCCTCTCTCTGTTTAATGGCTGTGAAAAAAGGGAAGTATTGCGATCTTGCCACATTTTTGGGAAATTGGATTTTCTTCGAAAATGAACGTTTTGAGCTCTTTTGAATCCGTAAAAATGGTTTTTAGAAATTGGTCTGCGTTTGTGTGTGGTCAGCACAACTCAACTAGGGGACATCGCAGAAAATTCAAACTTAATCGTTCGTTTTAAGTTATATAATAATTTCACTTTGCTGGAAAGTGGTATTTTACTTTATTATACCATTCTATCGTCTGTATTCAAGGGTGCCCAGCCTTTTGGTTATCTAGGCCACATTGGAAGCAGAATAACTAATTGTCTTGGGTCACATTAAAATATAAACACGATAACTGATAAAAAATACTAACGATAGATGATGAGCAAAAATGTAATTTTTAGTGATATCTAGTGCTTTTTTTTTTTTTAGCTTTACATCACTTAGGATTGAATTTAAACTGCACGAGCTTTGTTATTTTTGACAAAGGGCGCTCCAATCAATTTCGTTCAGGTTTAAAAATTTTCCCCTACCACCTTTATTTATGACCGATCAACTAAACATTGTAACCCTTGTAAATTTAAAGAAAATTTCTCAACCGTATTAGTTGGACCAAGAAGAGAAAGTCGTGTATTTCGCAACAGATTTTCTTTTTACTTTGTTTCAATAAATTTTGAGTTTGTCCACTTATTTATTTATTCACATTTAGAGCCTGTGATTTATTACAGGGAAGTTACTCCCCGCAGATTTTTTCTTCCTTGAATATGAATGAATTTATTTTGAAGATTGAACTTTGATCAAACATGCGATGAACAGATCATAAACTCTAGTCTATGATCTATTGTGCAGTCATTATGTTTATTTTTGTTGTCTGTTGCACTGCCACATAAATCATTTGTTAATGATCAGCTGTTTTAATATTGCAGTGGTTTCTATATAAAGAGTGTATTTATTTATTTAATAGTTATTTGTTTGGTAGAAGATCAAGATGGTACTTTTCATATAATCGAATCCAGTTTTAAATCGGAATTTTTAGCAACTGTCTAATTCCAGTAGGAGGTAGTAACGTAACGGTACTGTATACTATAGAGGGAATCCAATGAATCCCCCAGAACCCTGTACGGTTCCACAAAAGGAACAGGTTTTCCTGTATCTTAGCAAACAAAAGAAATTCGATATTTTCGAAAAAATCGCGATAAACTGAAAAAAGAAAACCTTATAACTCAGCGATTTTCTTCAAACTTGGAATTGTAGCTATGCTTTTTAATGTTCTTTCGAGGTCGAACCATACATTGTACTTAAGTGGTACTTTAGACGAAAACTTAGCACTCCAGTTCCGCAGAACCCTCCAGAAAATCTTTGTATTTTTGGAAAAATGTTTTTAATAAAAGTGACTGACTTTTCTGTTTGTTTTGTTACTAATATAGAAAGTTTAGTAGTTGGAGCCGCGCAGGAAAACTGAAGGAAAAACGCAGTTTTGACGGATTTTGACCAAAGCTTGGTGATGCTCGGTATTAACTATCTACATACATATAAACATAGAAACCATTCGGCAGAATACTTTTTTCTTTGTGTAACAAAAAACTCAGGGGATAACTAATTTACTTTTTTATTTGTATTTTTATTTTTATTTACATTGTTACACCAGCTACATTATATGTAACACTGACAGCACTACACTTCATACAGACATGCACGCACCACTTTATGTATTTAGTAACTGTCTAATTTGAGGATACCTTGAGGACACGACACCTGAGAGAATAATGATACGACCAGGACAGGTGGTGAACCAAAAGGATTAGAACGGAAATGTGGGGTTGATGGATTTTTTTTTCACATCAGGTTCAGGTGAGTAGACTGACGGAAGGAATTTCAAGGTCTCCATGGATGGGTTAGATTGGTAACAACCGAAAAACTAAGTTTCAAAAAATTGGCACCTATTACTTTCCCCTAAAAAGAAAAGAAAGTAAATAGTAGGAAGAATGTAAAAACAAGAAGAAGGTTTCAATTTAAAGAAATGTTTCCACGGGACAGGTTAGGTTAAGAAAAAGTATGTGCCGTGTAGTACGTTATGTTAATGTTTAAAAATACTATCATTATCGTTTTCACTTCCTCTTACTGCTAGTAGACCCATCACTTTTGTCGAAAACTTTTTTCCGTGAAGGTTCATTTAAAGAAGTTTTGGGGGAAAGGGGAATGTATTGTTTCCACAAAAAAGTCATTTCTATTAGGTTTGAATTCTGCAATTGATATAAAATTGAAGATAAGTAAACATTCAGTAAAAATGATGAAGGTTTGTCAATTATTACAAAACTACGTAAACTTGCAGTAAGAGGAACTGGTGCCCACAGTATTTCCAATAGATATTTATTACTGTATTGGTTGAATTGTCCCATCGTTGAAATTTTTAAAAATGTAATGTTTTACAATACTGCGTTTACTTTCAATCTCTAGAGATTACATGTCCAACTTTATTCTCAGAATTGAATGGAATAATTATTGTGATATAAGTCACCATCATAGAAAAATAAAAATATATTTGGACCCAGTGCGCTCTGGGAGTAGTAAAGCTAATTAGTTGTTTGAAAACTCAGTTGTCATATTTAGTTGTGAAATTCAGTGGCATAAAATGTTGCTTCAAAATATCTCTCTGTAAAAAATTCTAACTGATATACAAATTGAAATTATATTTTATAGCGGGTGAAAGGAGGGGAGAGAATATGAGTGAGTGAGCAGGGGTGGGAGATTGGGGGAGGGGGTAGAGAGTGTGATGCTTACTCAACCAAGTATTGTTGGCTGTAATCTGTGTACTTGATTGTGATATACTTTAAAAAAAACTAACTAAGAAACACAAACATGAGATAAAATAAATATGAGCCATGTAAGAAAACAAAATCTCTCTTGGGTGCAAGGCAGAGAAGAACAACAAAAGACGTATTTTAAAGATGATATAATATATGGTGTCAGGTGATTGTATCGTCAGGAGGGGGCCAGGAGCTAGAGCTTGTATGCCATATTTCTGGTCATCGTCCAAGTTTTTTAACGAATCGTCACGTGACCATTTATTTCACCCAAGGTAGAATGATGAAAAGTTGTGGAATTAATAAAGAAATGCTAGGGAGTAATGAAGAAAAAAGTCTGGCATGAAGCAGGTACAGTGGAGTGATTACGCTCTAGTCCTCAAGAAAGCACCGATAATATTTGAAATTAATTGTTGCAGGTTTCTTCTAGAACCACATAATAGAATCTATCTTTCCGGAAGTAAAAATTTATTACTTTCTCTTACACCTGGCAGTAACAGGAAGTATTTCGATCGAGCGAGATTTTCGAAATTGAGTTTTCACCGGAAATACATGTTTTGTGGTCTCCTGAATACGAAAAAAAGGTTTTTATCAATAGTCTGTTGTATTTGTGTTGTGTATATATATGTATATGTTTGTGTGTGTGTGTGTGTGTGTGTGTGTGTGTGTGTTAACAGACTATCTCAAAAAAGAAAAGTCGCAAGAGGCTCAAACTTAGTATTCCGTTAAGGCAAGCATGCCTGGGTTCCACGGGGGCCATGAAAACCACCCCGACTGCAGCGTTGGAAGCCCTCCTCAATTTGCCACCACTACACATCCTCGTTCAAGGCGAAGCCAGAATGGGAGTACATAGGCTCTTGCAGGGCCGCCACCTATCAGCTTTAGGCATGATTCTGTTAACCAGAGGTTGATAGAAGAGGTTAAGGCTGACTATGTACTTGGCATACCTACCGATAGGATGATTCCCAAGCTTTATTTTGAAAGGAACTTCCAAATTGTTATACCGAGCAGAGGTGAATGGGACTGTGACCCCCCATTGTTCGGTAACTCGATCTGGTATACAGACGGATCCAAAACTCCGAAAGGGATCGGGCCGGGGTCTGTGGGGGCAGGCCTAAAGTTAAGATTAAGGCCAGCCTAGGGAAGTACGCCATGGTCTTTCAGGCTGAAGTGTGGTGTTACAACTCTGCGCTAGGGAGATTATAAGCATAGTGGGTAAAAGAGTGGCCATATACTCCGACAGTCAGGCAGTCCTGAAGGCACTTTCTTCACACCAAATAGTCTCAAGACTGGTGTGGGATAGCCTGCTTGCCCTAACCGAGGTGGGTACTCGGAATAAACTGACACTCGCCTGTGAAAGGGCGGATGCCCTAGCGAGGGAGGGTTCACAGGATACCTTTACAGGCCTCGAACCCTTCTGCAGCTTGTCCAGGAGCCTTATTCAAACTTCTATTAAAGATAGGAGGCCTTATTCAAACTTCTATTAAGATAGAAGAACAGCGTCTGCTTTGGTGGGAGAGAACACCAGGACAGAGGCAGGCAGAGCTCTTTATCAAGAAACATTTGCCTAAATTTACCAGAGATCTACTGAGCCATACCCGAAGGGATATAAGGCTAAACGTGGGGTATACTAACAGGGCATTGTAGGCTGAACAGATACAGCACATCTACAAACTTGCCGATAGTGCGGTTATGCCGATCGTAACGGCAGAGGAGAAACCCCGGCGCAAATACTCTATGAGTGCGCCGGCCATGGGAGGAAAGGGTTTCTCAATTGGGGACAGGCATCCCGAAGTTATACGCTCATACGGAGGCCGCTCTAGCTTTGCTAGGATTGATTAGGAGGGCAAAGCTGGGGGTTGTGCTGTAATTTAAGGGGATCTACAATAGACCTCGTCTTGTAGGTCGCAGTGGAATGAGGATCGCCCCCCCGTTTTTAATGTAATCTAGTATTTCGTTCAGGCAGTACCACCGTATCACGAAAAACTGAAAAAAAAACTATTCAGTAAAGTCGTACTTTCGGTTGATGGATTTTGTCTCATCGTTTCTGATGCGATGGTAGTGCCTAAACGGGATACCAAGTTGAGCTACCTGCGACTTTTCGTTTATTAGATATTCTGTTACACACACACGCATATATAATAGACATTTTTTCGTTTTCAGAAAAATGAATTTTGAAAATCTTACAAGACTCAATACTTCCTCTTACTAGGACTAACTGAAAGTAAAAATAAGTTTTTAGCAGTGAATAATGTATTGATGAGTATGTCTAAGCTCTAACTTAGTATTCTGTCTTGGTGTCCGCTACCTTAGTGTACGGTCAAATTCCACCAACTGGTACTGAGCGGTTTTTTTCACTTTCTCATGACTTTCTCGAAAATGGCTCTTGCAATTTCCTTTGAACACAATACACACACACACACACACACACACACACACACACACACACACACAATACAACACCAATTCACTAAAATATTTTTCCAAGAAAATTTGTTTTTTGTTTGGAAAAGCTGCAAGTTTAAGCTCTTCTGTATAATGTAAAGTACCACTACACTGTAAACATTAAAGTTTCACTACACTGAAAACAATATTAAAGTATAAAGGCACAGCTAGAATTCCAAGATGAAGAAAATCGGTAAACTGGAAGAGCAATCGATTTACGGCTTCAACGATTTTTTTTATTATTATTATTCAAAACCATTTTCCGGAAAATGTATTACTTTCTCCTATTTTTAGAAGAGTTTTCGCAGATCTCTCTCAAGTGCCATTAATTTTAATTTTTTTACATACTTTATTTCACAAAGATACGGACGAATGAAAAGTAACACGATAGTCCTTGGTAACATTCGGCAGGTTATGCGTAATAACTTGAAAATGTTTGAACAAACATACATGCAGGACGCACGCGCACACAGAAACATTCACACAACTTTCTTTAATACAATTTTTAAAAAAATTGTCTTTAAAATTGTTATGTTTACAGATATTTAAATGGGCGCCATAAAGGATGTAGTAGAGGTTATTATGTGTGTAACTAATATGAGAGCGCCCTCTGTCTAAAGTTTGTACCTTGTTAAAATCTTTTGAATAAACGGTGCAGAATTGTATCTGTGCAGTGAGCATTCCAAAAGCGGTAAGCTTAGGAAGAGGCAATCTGGAGGTGGAAGGAAGAAGTAAGCTTTTAAGCTCCAAAAATCAGTTTTTTATCGGGTAATATGTTTCAGTCAAAAGTGGCATATATTTTTATGCGCATATTTATGAATTTTAAAGAAATCGATAACTGTTATTTCTCGAAAACGTCTCCAACGATTTTGTTCAAACTTTGTATAGGGTATTGTGGTGCAAGAGTACGTGGTGTAAAATAGTACGCAGAACTATTATCCACTAACAAAACAATGTTTGGCAGCTAGCATTAGATGACAACAGTCCACTAACATGTCACGTGTTGCAACAAAATAAATTACCTGTTTTGATATAATTTCCAAAGATTAACAAAATTATTTTCTCGTCTACAAGAAAAGTGATTTTGATACCTGTGTTGTAATATTTCTGACTTTTGTAAATAGAATGGTAATAAATGTTAGAAAGGTGCGCTAGTTTTTTATGCCTATTTTGGTTAAGTAATTATCATAATACTTGCTCACTAGTGATTTGTACATTTCTCTAATAGATGGCAGTAGTGACGTTTCAAAGTTGTTTAGTCAGGATAGTGCAAGAGTGCGCGCACCTATAAATCGTTTTGGGCGTATTTCTTTGTCGGATAGGTTTAGATACTTTAAAACAGGGATTTCCAAACTGGGAGGCGCGCATCCCTGGGGAGGCAAGGATTAGTGCAAAAGGAGGCGCGAGAATTTTTACAAAGAACTAACCATGGAAAATTGGATTGAGTGTATTTGTTGCAGATAATGGTGTATTTGTTGCAGATAACGGTGTATTTCTTGTTGATAATGGTGTATTTCTTGCAGATATTGGTGGCCTGAGAAGTGCACAGCCTACACAGGTCATATTCATTACAAATGTGACGTTTGTAAGTGATGCGCACTCTTGTCCTTAATATGCACACTTGCACACCTGAATGCGCACTTTTGTCCTCTTGGTTGTGCAAGACTGCGCATTCAGGTGGCTGACCATTTTTTTTATATAGTTCCTAGAGTGTTAGTTGTGAGTTCATTTGAACACTTTTATTTGAAACATTTGTCCGGAAAAATTGATTTTTTGGGGGCTCTGAGGGAACAATTACGTTACCCTCTAAAGGACCACTCAGTATAATATACATGGTTTTATCATTTACGTAATATTAATATACATTAGAAGCATTGACAGAATTCCAAATTTGAAGAAAATCGGTTTACCGGAAATGTGATTTTACAGAATAGTTTTTGAAAATTTCTCGATCACGGTTACAACGATTTTCTTTGAACTTGGGATGCATTGCTGCATAAATAGAAATCTATTGACTTCTATTTGAAACATTTTTCTGAAAAAAAAATTGAATCTATAGAGGTCCAGTCAGTATTTGCACAAGTTTTCGTTTGTTTTGATATAGAGCGCCCCACTAACATCCTCAGATACTATTAAAATTATGATTCCCGCCACCATATTTATAAACATTGTAAAGTCACAATTTTAAATAAAATTTCTTGATTAAATTGTATTTAAGTAAGAGAAAGTTGTGTTGTGTAAGATATGATCGCAATCAGTAAACAGCAGTAGAAGAAAGAAAAAAAAATACAACTTTCTGTAGGATTTATTTTATTTAAGTAATTAATTTAATTAATTAACACATTTAATTTAATGTACAGTAAAGGGAAGCGGATGGTAATACGAATATACCCGGTGTGGCGTATGTTCACTAGCGCGCGAAATATTTTGAGTAAAACTTTATGAAGCATTGCAAACAGCCTTGAAGTACTTGAAACAAGTTGAAAACAGTTGACAACTTTTATAAAGGAAGTTGTAAATAACATTTGTTAATGTTTGCAAAACTGCGTCTTATCTTGCAATATTCATGGAAATAACACAGTTACACTCCAGATTTGTTCCGTAGTGTAGGGAAGAAAACACAGTAGATATGAGAAACTTTAAATGTCTTATGTCTTTTGTATTTCTGTATGTGTGTGCGTCTTGTTCTGTAAATATATATATATAATCCACTATTATTCACTATATAGTAAAGATGTATAGTATATTATAGTAAATATAGTATACGAATATAGTAAATATATATATACATATACATGTACATACACTAGTTTATATATAGTTGCTCCCATTATATTATACATATATGTAGTTCAGTGTAGAGTAGCATATCCAGACAAGTTAGTACAGGCCTGTCAGGCCACTCACCAGTCCTAGGCTATCACCAGGTCAGTGCCTAAGCTATGTATTCCGATAATACACTATATGATTATCCAATATGTTTTGACTAGTATGTAGTTATGAAGTAGTCTAGTTTGTTTAAGTAGGCTGTTCTGAATCTACCACAAATTTAGGCCAATTTTTCCTCCATCTTATAATTTTTACTAAATGTTTGTTTGTCGTCAATTTTGTATAAGGTGAAGAATCTAGCACTTCCGGATAACCGATTTTCTTCAAATTTGAAATTTCATCAATTATTATTCTAATGTGTTCACATTAGGAGGTAGACGGTAAAAGCATATTTATACTATAGTGCTAGTTTAAAGGGAAGCGGTACCATTCCGGTCCAAACCGAATTGTTAACAACAAAAAACATTCGCTAAAAACATTTTTTTCGCCTTCAGTGGACCCTAAACCGTATATTTCATGTAAAAACTCAATTTCGAATATTTGACACGATTGCAATACTTCCTATTACTAAGAGTAAGAGAAAGTAAAAATAGGAGAAGGTGGTGTAAGTGTTTCATACCACAACTTTTCCTTCGTTCCTTAAAGTGGAATACTAAATCTGTTTTAAGCGTATGTTAGGTTGTCACCGCTTACACTATTAGCGACTGTACTAAAGGTGACATACGCCGGACCCTTGCAGTTACGGGAGCGCTAATCCGACAATAAGTCAATACAAACTAAGCAATACAGAAATTCTTGGGAGGCGTGATTCTTCTATTAGTAAGTCCACCTGAAATACAATTCTTGCAGTTGTTATAAGTGATGTCAGATTTACTATTGAATTTCCACCGGAAATACATGATAATCCCCGGATTAAAAAAGAAATGTTTTTAGCCGAATAGGCATTGTTTCCGACATCCGCCAACCGGAAGTGCGATTTTACTAAATGGTATTTTCATTTTTCACAATTTTTTTTAAACAGTTTTTTGGTGGTGTTTAGGGGTGGACTGAGAAAAATACGGCTTTCCTTCAAAGTATGACTTCAGTATAATATATGGTTTCTTGCCATCTACACAATATTATACTCATTGAAAGCATTGATAGAATTCCAAATTTGAAGTAAATTGGTTAATCGGAACTTTACAGAATAGGTTTTGAGTTTTTTGGGGGGAATTTTGTCGAAAAATGGTTACAACGGTTTACTTTAAACTTGGTACGCTGGTTCAGTGTTTTTAGAGCGCTCTATTGGGCCACAATATCTACTCATCACTTCACTGCCTACCAAGATTAGTATAGGTTAGTAGTTATACCCCCACGGGGGCGGGTGTTGGTGTATTGGTTATGAGCATGGACTACAAGTTTACAACATGGACTTACAAAGTGGGAGGACCCCAGTTCGAGTCCCGCGTATAACTGCTAAATTTTATATTGGTATGGAAAATGTTAACAGTAAAGTAGGTGCTTCCGCCCCCGTCCAAGACACCTAATTTGGTAGTTGGACGTCAAGCCCGCCTGAAAAGATAGGCATTACTTTACTTATCCCCCCCACCGCACCACCTCTATATTATATTAGAAATGTTAAAATTTGAATTAAAGAAAAATTGTCATTTTATATATAATTGGGAGTAAGAAAAAGTCATGTGAGTGTTTCACACCAGATTTTGCCAAGAATATGTTCTTAATAGTCTTAGTATGCAAGTCTTTCGGCATCACCTTCGATAAATATTATTATTTTTATTAATCAATAGTTTCCCACCAATAAAGGATTTAAAAATGCATAGTTATATCTTTGAATTTCAGGTGGCAGTTATTTACTAGGATCGAGTGAAATCTACAATTTCAGCAAAACATTTAACTACAAAATGAGAAGCACGTCAAGTAAACTTATCATTACCCCCGGAGGCGTCCTGCCCTTTCAACACTCTTACAAGCTCCCTTCTCCTTCCTCAGTTAACTGTTTAACCATGTCACTTTAAAGTTATATTATACTGGTGTGTGGGTGGGGAGTTGAAGTAAACTTATCCTTTATCAAACTCTGTTTTGAGAACAAACGGAGGAGTACTCCAACCCGTCCCCCATCGATGGTCCTAGAAATTTTGCCCAAGAGGAGGAAGAAGAAGTAGGTCGGTCCGTCAAGTTTGAACTTTAATACAAGCGGTATATAACAAGAGTTTTGGCACAATCGGCAGGTGGGGGGTTGTGTCTTGTGAAGGATGAAGCCGGAAGGCTGCAGAGCGCTGGAGAGAGGGGAACTCGAAGTCTGGTGGTGGGGGGGGGGGGCTGCCGGCAGCAGCGCTTCACCACAGCTAACTCAAGATATTCCGTTCAATGAAGTGTGCTCTGTATACAGTTCAGTGCGGAGGATGGATAGTGTCTCCTTAGAATTATTATCATCCTTCATTACCCATATTTAATGGGGTGGAGGGTATACTCAGCTCCAGCTTGTTTTTGGCGTGAAAACATGAGCATCACAACTTTCAATTTTAAAAAAAAATCCAGAGTGAAAAGCCGACTTTCTCTCAAAGTTTTGATTGATCAATTTTTTTGTTTTAAAGTCGAAATTATTACAACATACTTAGTTTCCTAAACTCCCACCATATGGAGCGACATAATTATATCGTGGTAATACAGAGGGGAAACCTAATGTTTCACTATACTCAGTTTCACTATACTTTACACTATACTTTACAACTATACTATACAATGTTTCACTATACTTTATTCACACAATATTAATTACAATGAAATTTAAACTGCGAACACTGTGGTAGATTCAAACTTTCTACAACAGAACCTAAACATTATAAAACTTTGTTTTTTTTAGGAAAGCTAAAGCAGTCACTCCCCTAAAATCCCCTCTTAATGAATTTTCTCAGACAAAGTTTCAAACAAAATTGATAGGCCTCACTGTTTGTATACCAAGTTTAATGAAACGCGTTGGTGTTTTTTTATGAAGAAAATCGTTGAAAAGCTGAAAAAAAAATATTCAGTTGAAGTCGCAATCGTCAAACGATTTTATCAAACTCGAAATTTCGGCAAAATATTTAATTCTCATTAATATGAAATAGTTGTAGAATGAAATAATTGTAAATAGCAGTTTGGAGGAAAGCATAACCCAGCCCATAACCGCCAAAAGCTCATCCACAAAAAACGCGCCAGAGTTGTTTTAAATAAAAATTGTACCTCTTTTATGTGTAGTTGACATATCAAGCACATAGAAAATCGATGGAGCCGTTATTGCCAGATCTCGTCATGGAATTTAAACGAAATATGAAATTTGAACTTTCTGCGATTTTTCGCTGTTGCGTTATGCTGACCCCACAACACACACGCAACGTCATAACATATTTTCCATTGAAAGCTCAGTTTTGATATTTGACACGATCACAATACTTATGTAGGACACAACTAGTATTTAGTGATTGACTGGTAGAAAGAATTGCATCCGATCTCCATCTGTTATTCCCCAGAATTAAAATTATATTCGGTTACTAAAGGATTCAAAATATGTTTTTCCTATTAGAAAATTCTTTTACAAAGTGTGACAAAAGTGGCAGTGTCCTTAGAAACCGTAAGTAGTATCCAAAGCCCAGCCGGTTAGAAACGAAACTAACCGAATACTGTTATGTAAGGCACAGGACAAATAATTAGACACAAAAAAAATATAAACAAACAAGCAAACAGTTAAAATAACAAAGGATCAAAATGTTGTTTAGTAAATTGGGAAGCGGAAATCGATTAGTTTGGTTTAGACTGCCTCTCTCGCACACATGCACAATTGATTCGATTACAGCTCTCGATGTTTAAAAATAAACATGTTAATTTTTTTTCCTTTTTTTTTCTTCAATAGATGGCGCTATCAGTTTCAGTTTTAATTAATCCTTTCCCATCCAATTAGGCTAAATGGTTTTTACTTTAAACACTGCATTGATGGTGATATATTTTATGGCGAATATGTGTCACCAAATTCTTTTAACAAATTTTGGAACCTCTCTCTATCTTTTTCCCCTATATCCGTATTTTCACAAAGGGTTTGAGGCAGGGAGATCCCATGGCTCCGTTAATGTTCAATCTAACAAAATAGGATGACTCAGCACCTCGCTTATGCGGACGACGTACTAATGACAGGCCGCACTGAAACAGTAGTAGCAGGAGCCCTGGAAGAAATCGAACTGAAAGCAAACATTTTTGGCCTTAGAATCAACGAAGAAAATGGCCTTGGAATCAAAGAAGAAAAGACCGTTTATATGCAATCTTCCAGGAGCCAAACTGATGCGACTGAAAAAGTGAAATAAACCTACATGAGTTTGCAACTGGTGAAAGTGAACCGGAGCGATCGTGACGGACAAAAATGACATAGATGCTGAGATTAAAGCGAGAGTAGCAGCGGCAATGTGTCTACTTGCGCTAGCGAAGGTTATATGCTTTGGAAGTCTGTCACGTGACGCCACATATACATACATACATACATACATACATACATACATACATACATACATAAATACATACATACATACATACATACATACATACATACATACATACATACATACATACATACATACATACATACATACATACATACATACATACATACATACATACATACACATACAATACATACATACATACAATACATACATACATACAATACATACATACATACAATACATACATACATACAATACATACATACATACAATACATACATACATACAACATACATACATACAATACATACATACATACAATACATACATACATACATACATACATACATACATACATACATACA
>JAAEAF010000796.1:0-26699 GCA_011037195.1 Triatoma infestans
AGAGGCATAGAGAACTGAAAACAAAAAAAGAAAATAAACAACTAAGTGAAGTATATATATACAATAAACAAGAGTTGAGAATAATATCGATTATAATAATACAATTTAAAATAATTTCTAATTTAAAAATGTTTAAAGAAATAGAGCTCTTAGCCTGATTGCACAAATTATAAAAAAGTAAACATTGCTGAACTGTTCTTTATTGATCGACACAAAATAAGATTCAAATTAGCAAGACTATTACTCAAGTATTTCTCTCTGAATAAACTATACAACGGACAAACAAAAAATACATGCTCTAACGTTTCTAGCGAATCTAAATTACATAACTTACATTTTTCTGTAAAATTTATAATATGTTTAGTTTTATTGAAATAAATAGTGCATTCATTTATAGAAGAAATACGGAGTTGGCTAATAATTCTAAGTATATGGAAGGATGAATCTGAGTGTAAATATGATTGATTTTCATAAAAATTAATCTGATAGAGATTAGTATATGATGTATTCTGTAATCTAGACAAATCCAGCTCAATTAAATTGCTTTGGAATTTCTTTAATATTTCTTTTTTAAATTTAATAATTTCACTTACATCTTGAGATTGCCACAATGAGTCATAACCTATCTCAGAAATTAACTGCTTTAATTGACCCGCCCAATTATACCGTATGTCACAGCCATTTTTCTCTAAAAACAATAACCTGTTAAAACAAAGTTTTGGCAGCCTGTTGTTATTCATTTTTAATATTTTTATCCACCAATTAAGGGCGGCTTTAAATACATTAAATTCTAATTTAATTCTTGCCGTTTCTAGACGTAAGATATAATTTGGAGTCTTTCTTGGCCAATATAAAACAGATTTGAAAAATTTCGATTGCACAATCTCAATTTCATCTGTATATCTCAAGGCCCAGGTTTCACAACAGTATAACAGAACAGACTTAATAATGGAGTCAAAGAGTTTATTCTGGGCTATCCATGAGTTAAAATGAGCTTTTTTAAATATATTTTTGACAACTCCAAATGCTACAGTAGCTTTACTGATCATATCTTTAGAAGCTAAGCTAAAGAGGCCAGAGTTTGAGAATATTAATCCTAAGTAGCGAAACGAATTAAGAACCTCTACTGGGTGATTATTGTAAAACAGCCGCTGCTTTGGAGATCGACCATGACTTCTTTTGAAAATAACGGATTTTGTCTTTTCGATATTCACTTCTAGACTGTTAGCTTTACAGTATTTTTCAAATACATTTAATTTTCTTTGAGCGTCCACCAGTGTATTCGACAAAAGTACAGTATCATCTGCGTATAGTAGAGATGTTAACCCATTTACACAATCTACACTAATGTATCACAATTATTAATTAATAAAAAATTTTCCAGATCGTTTAAAAAGATCGAGAAAAGCGTTGGTGATAATGTATCGCCTTGCAGCAACCCTTTAGTAACGCTCACTTCATCAGAGTATTGTCCCATACTTGTTTTAATTCTAATAGAGGCCTGATTATACAAACTCTCCAATACCTTTATAACCTTTCTACTAACTCCATATTGATACAGCTTATGCCAGAGTAGTTCATGGTTGATCGAGTCGAATGCCTTTTTTAAATCAATAAAAGTGGCATACACTTTCCTCTTATCTTTAACTATTTGACAATTAATAACTGACGATAGAACAAATACATTATCCCTGCAACCCCTTGACACTCGGAAACCATTTTGATTTTCGTTTAAGGGATTTCCAAATTCTACCCAATTTAAGAAACGTGAATTAAGCACCTGAGTGAAGAGTTTAGTGATATTGTTCATCAAGGATATCCCTCTATAGTTTTCAGGAATATTAGGGTTACCTCTCTTGAACAACATAAACATATACGCCTTACCCCAGGATTTGGGAACAGTCTCAGTACTGAGTATACCATTAAATAAGGCTTGAAGAAATTTTACTCCTATAGGTGGTAGATTCTTAAAAAATGCATATGGTATTGAGTCTGGTCCAGGGGCCTTACCCAATTTGCATTTTTAATAGCCGATTTAATTTCATTTATACCAAAAGGAAGATCAAAAATAGGATGACATACATCATCAACTAAAAATGGAGATCTATGGATTTCCGGGTAACAATACTTTAAATAATTATTCCATGTTATTAATTCAATATTACTGCGGGATTCTGAATAAGACTTTTTACATTTATTAACTGTTAGCCAGAATGATTTAGAATCTTTAATATTATTAAGCGAAGAGTAACTTATCTCTTTATAAAAATGATTTTTTTCTTTTCTAACAGTTTTTTTAAATAATTTTTTTTAATGCTATATATTCATTGAAATTTATATCAGACTTCATTTTCTTACATTTTTTATAAGCAATTTTCATCGAAGCCCTAGCAGTTCTGCATATTTCATTGAACCATGGCTGCGTGTTCCTAGAATAGTTACATTTTTTAAAGGGAATAAACTTCATCAAACCCAATTGTGAGGCAACATCATTAATATAGTTAAGTAAAGTACTGTACATTTGTTCTGGTTCAGTGTTCGTCTGGAGAGGTAAATTAATAGCGAAATATTTCTTATATAAATTTACTACATCATTATTCCAAACAAATTTCAATGTTTCTTGTTTTATAACAACTGGAGGGTCAGACAATTTTGTAGAATTTTGCATTTTATTACCAAATGTAAGTAGGCAGGCTAGGTGACCTGACAAGAGGCAAAAATCTAATATTTTCAAATCTTTAAATATAAACCAAGTCCATTAGTTATCGCCAAGTCTGCCACACTTTGGCCATTTGAACCAACGTATGTAAAATTACCCTCTCTATCACTATTAGTTCGCCCATTCAATACAAACATACCATAATTTTCAATGAATTCAATGAATCGTTTTCCTCTGTCATTTATTTGAGTGTCAAGGGAATTACGTTTTGCTTCTAAAGGAATATTAGAAAATATATATGGATCGCTATCGTTAAGACTACCAATTCGGCAATTTTGGTCTCCACCTAACTAAATTTCAAGATCCGAGTATTTCTCTATAATATCACTAAATGTAGATTCAAACAACTGTAACGTGACATTTATGTTGTCACTATACCTAAGTATGTAAAGCCCAGAATAAATTTTACATTAGGTGCATTGATTAACAAAAATATCCAAAAAGAGGATTTATCTAATATTTCGAACTTATAATTTTTATTAATAAATGTTAATATACCCGAACTGGGGCGGCCTTTTATTGCACTTTTCAACGCATCAATATGAATAATAGAAAATTTTTCGAGAAACGATCGATTTAATTTAGGTTCGTCTAATTGCCAAGTTTCACACAGAGAAATAAAATCTACTTCTAATAAAAAAGAAATCTGATTACCATCTAGAAGATAAAAATTTGACAAGCCGTTTATATTCCAGTAGACGACTGAAAAATAATTTAAATTACTAACACTATCACATTTTCGTTTTTCACTCTGCATAGGCCGTAACATTATTTCTGATTGCTTCCGGTTTCCAATTAGCCTCTTTTCCAAACCTAAAGATGTGGGATGACTTCCTTTCTTCTCATGGTTTCTTACTTTGCGTACGAAAAAAGCGTTCAATAGAGCTTGTCCTTGGGGATCTTATTTTTCTTTTTTTAAAAGAAGATTTTGAATTATCAGAAGTATCAGTTTCAATTTCCTCCTGCTCAAAGGGCTCAGCCTCATCTAGCGGCGTTTTCCCAGAGCCTTTCAAAGGTTCTTTAATTTGGAAAACCTTCTCAAAATCTTCCTCGCTATGTATAATTTCAGGTGTAGAGTTTTCCGAGATTCTGATGTACAATTTATTATTTTTGAACCAAACAAATTTAATAAGATTTTCATTTTTCATTTTTTTCGCTCTCTGAAATAAATTAACCAATGCCGGGCTCATGTATTCAGAGATGTATACTGGTGATTCTGGTAAGGAGTTTGAAAAGATTGTGGTTGTTACTTTACCTTTCTTACTTTTTAAATGGTTCAAAAATTGTGCTTTATCCTGTCTCTTCACAAACTTCAAGATAATAGGAGGGACAACTGCAGGATTTCTAGGCCACAGCCTGTAAATATCGACCAAATCCGTACTGCAATTGAAGTTAATAAATTCACATAGTTTACTAAAAATAAGTTTTAAATCTTCGTTTTCTGTTAATGGAAACTGTCAATTTGATTTTTCAACTGTTTATTCTCGTATTTTAAAAGAACATTTTCCTTTTTTATTTTAAGAATTTCATCATTATTTGAAGTTATCTTATTTTGCATGTGAATAAGTGCTTGTTTTATGTTATTTTCAAGCGAATCCACTTTTTTAATTATATTTCTGTTTTCTTGTTTAATACCATCGGTTTCGTCTTTAATACACTTTATATCTGACGACATGCTTTCAAGTTTAGAGAGAATAAGATTAATAGAATCAACACTGCCACTTACTGTATTAGAACTCTCCCCACCTATACTAGCTGTGTTTATAGTAGACTTTGCCTTTTGAGACATTTTTATACACGAAACTATTACTTTTCCAAAATAAAACTAATAAAAAATTGCTATTTTAACACAGTTTCTTATTACAAAATTTTCACAACTGTAAGCTGATTATTGAAACTTCACTTGTGCAAATTTATAGAAATTTCTATCGAGTAGAAACCACTGAAAAACTGATATTTTACAGAGACACAAAGCACACGTCCGCACAGTTCAACTGCTAGTACCAAAACTTATTGCTAGTTGCTAGTTGCTAGTTGAAAACTTTTACCAATATTGTTTTATTTATTGTAATTCTAGTGCTATTACTTTGTTCGTTGCGTGTTATACAGTATACTTTAGTTGGAAAATATTTTCCTCGTTTTTTTATACATTATATGTGGAGTTAAGTAACGGTGTGTTAGTTGTTAAAAATTCCTGTACGATTGTTCTTAATCTTCGTCAATATTTATAAATGAACTTTTTTTTAAATTTTTTCTAAATATATTATTTCTAAATATAATATTTTCTAAAACACACACAATATAATACAATGGTTGAAAACAATGATGTAGCTCTGTGTTAGCGATGAAAGAGGCTGTGGTCACCTGGGTCCGATCTAACAATCTTACAAAGTGGCCCATCTTTTCAAGGTATACTAATAGCCACTAGATGGAATGAAGTATATAATAAGATAAGCAGTAAACATAGAGGAATAGGTTACCATTGTGCTGGCGGCTTAACACTGCGGAGGGACGGTAAGTTTGGCCAAGGTAATACAGGGTATGTATGTGTGTGTGGTTTCAGCTGGCTGACACCTTCTGCAGCAGTTAACATGTTAGGCCAGACATGATCATACTTCTGTATGTACGTGACAAGTTGTACTGTTTGTGCTATCCAACTAGATTGGAACACCTGTTATTTGTAATATAACCACAGACCGCCTGTAGCACTAACTGCTCCCACTAGATTGCACCATAATCACCCACTCCACCAATACATATACTTGGCTTTCTTACATACACTCATACTTCTGCGCTCTGGAATTTCTTACTTTCGATCTTAAATTGCGGTCCAATAAAATACAAGAGTTTCTATATTATATGTACTGTTTTTTTTTGTTTTTTTAGTTAATTTTTTTGTTTGTTTTATTGATAAGTTTATAGCGGCTTTCTGATGCAAATCTGTTATACATTCACGTCATTCTCTACACCAATGGTACAATTGTAACACAAGTTTTCTTCAATGTCGGCATTTTTACGGAATATTTATTTGCTTATATTATATTATTATAAACTCACTGCACGTACTTGTCAGTGTGAGGGATTTCGCCTCTTTGGTAGGAGAAATTGACGCCTTTAAGCTTTGTCCAGGGATCTCTTTCCAAACTCCTAAGTTTAATTAAACAGACAGGATACAATAGAACTCGTACGGGTCGCGTGACGCAGGCTTGCTAGCCAAACCCCATTCAATCTATAGGTAGGGAAAGCTTTACACCTACTAATGTGGCTGTCAACCAATATCCAGTGAAACCAATTTCCTTGGAAAAATGATCAAATAAAAATGAAAGATTTTTGTACCAAACATACCTAGATTAAGGAAAACGTTGGAGCAGTTTTCGAAAAAAGAAAAAAACGTGATAAAATGCAAAACCCATACTGCGATGTTGCACTGTAACCAATTTTCTTCAAATTTGATATTTATTATAACCACTTATTCTTCCCTGCAGAATATAATTATAACAACCTTAGATTCAAATCAAATAGCGCTTCACCACGTCATCACAATACACAAAATCAATTTTACCAGAAAAAATTGTTACAAATAAAAATAGGCTCATACATGTGGGTCAGTTTATATGCAATGTTTACAGACAAGTAGTGTGAGTGTAACACGAACATTACGTAGAAGTGAACTCTCGACTCGAACTAGGTGAATTTGCTCTGACGATGGATGAAAATCCGAAACCGGTCAGGAACAAAACGAATATGCATGCTACGACGGATAAAATTCCAGATGTTATCCAGCATTGCGGACCCATCCACATATTCAACATTACAGAAAATTGTTGAAGCAGTTTTCGGGAAAAAAAATTCAGTAAAGTCTCATTTCCGGTTAACAGATTTTGGCCAAGACCTTCGTGTCGGATCCCATGATGGGATTAACGGAATATCAAGTGTGAATTTCCTGTGTTTTTTTTTACATTATTGAGATAAACACTTTTAAGAACACTTTTATTTCTGGTGAAAAGGCAGTTTGACTTGATCATAATCCTTTTATTACAGCTCTTCTTTTGGAGGATGTAAAAAATTAAGGAAAAATGAAGCTAGAATACAGTGCCTTGAGTGTCCAAATTATGTTCTACTAGTAATAGCTGCCTTCTTCTTCAGATCTAATCGATTCCATTTCATTGATACAGATGATGTTATGTCCACCATTATTGACCATGCAGCATCCCAGATCTTATACCAGTTATTTACTTGGGCATTAATGATCTACTTTCACTTTAGAATGCTTCCTTTGTTCTCGTGTATTGAGAACGGTACTGGGGCGTGTTAGCAGCTACTGGTTGATATTTTGTGTAATATCCGGACTATATCATTATCCGACATTCACCAACTTAAATATAAACAACTTTCAAATACGTCAAAAATTTAATAATTAATTAATTAATACCAACTTTTATTTCTTGGTCAGTGCTTTCTTTAAAGTTTCAACATCATCAGTAATAAAGATAAAGCCTACAAGTTTTTTCAAATCATAGAAGAAAACAGTTTAGTTTTAGTAAAGTCATCTCCAAAGAAACGAAGTATGATGACATTCCGATAAGAGTTAAATAGCTGTAATCAGTTGCCACTCAGCGGGAGCGCCTCTGATGAGACAATGAGCACTGTTCGAGCTAAGTAGATTTAACATTTCGTTCAGAATATTGCAGTACAATCAGAATCATATTTACTGTCGTATAACTAATTTTCTTGTAAGCTTGGTGCGTATAGTAACAATTCGGATATGTTTAGTAGACGGCCCTAATGTTAATTGAACTATCTCGCCGAAAGAAATGCGGCTGGAGGCATGAGTTGAGGGTAATGGTCGGTCTTTCTCTTTCATTATTTTGATAGGTACTGTGTCAGGTCACAAGACCTGGATATTCAGGATAAGCCGAAATTGCCCTGCCTAGAAGCAGTAATACTAGTTGATAATACATGAGTCCTTAATGCGCAGTAAATCATCTCTGATATTCTTCAATATTTATTGGAATTTAAATGTTCCAAAATAGAGAATACTTAACATTTACTACTCGTGAATCTGAAGGTAATTTGTTTCACCATTTGGTAGTTGGTTAGCCAGAGTAGATTAGATTGTAACAAGGAGGGGGACTCCAACCCAGGCATTGCAGCCAATTTTCAGGCTTATTGTACCTAGTAAGTAAGCAGCACAGTTCACAAATTTGATGTGAAAAATTCACACGATTTCATTATTGCAATTCTAAGTGTTAATTGACCAATATATAATTTAAAAGTGGGCATTTGTATAAATGATTAGTTTTATAAACACATCGTCCCAGTTGTTGGTCTGACAATAGCGAATATTGGAGAGGGAACATACGAAGTCCCACCAAAAAAATATTTTTTCCCTGAAACAGTGTTCAAGATTAATCTATCTTCTATCTATCTACGTCTTCTCTGTACTTATAAAGAGAAATTACTGACTGACTGACTAATTCTCAACGCAAAGCTGAAAGTACCGGAGCTGATAGAGACATGAATTTCTGGACAGTAGGTTCCTTTAGTGATGTAAAAACTCACTAAAAGGATTTTTTTGAAATTCGACCCCTCCAGTAACATATAGAAACCACAGTATGAATTTCACGCGGACAAAGTCGCGGGTAAGAGCTAGTAGATTTATATTTGTGAAATTATATATCACGTTTAAATTTTGTAAACAAAATTGTAAATTGTAAGGAAAATTGTAAACAAATTTATTTTTTTATTTAGTGCTGATTGCAGGCAATACATGTTTGGTGGGGTCCCTAAATACGAAAAAAAATATATTTTCAGCGAATGGTTTGTTTATGGGGGCCTGTTTGGGGGCTGGGTTTAGGATTTGGTGTGAAATTGTGTGTATGTACGAGGTAAACAATATATATTGGAATAATTGAAAATTTAAACGTTACTAATTACTTTCTCTTACTCCTGGTATTGTAATCGTATTTGTAATCTTGTCAAATTTTCGATATTGAGTTTTCACCGGAAATATCCGTTTTGAGGTCCCCTTAGTCCAAAAAAGTGGTTTTAGCAAATGGACTGTGTTTGTGAGTGTGTATGTATGTGAACAGCATAGTTCTTACTTACTTACTTTTACGGCGTTTCCCCTCATTGAGTTCGCCTCAAGTCAGCCGTTCTCTCCACAGCGTTCTATCCCTCCAATCTCCATCTCTCAGTCCTTTCCCCATCATCTCCTCCTCTATCTCTTCGTCCCATCGACGTGCTGGTCTTCCTCTTTTTCTCCTTCCAGAAGGAGTCCAATTCCGCACTCTTTCCGGCCATCTGTCTGGAGCCATTCGTCGCATATGCCCATACCACCTCATCTTTCTCTCCACTACTTTTTAATTTATCCTTTTCTCTATGCCCATTTTCTCCAGTATAGCCTCATTCCTTATCCGGTCCGCCCTTGTTCTCGTCAGACATCTTCGCCAATACTCCATCTCCACAGCATTCACGTTTTTCATTAAATTGGCTGAGGTTGTCCAAGTCTCAGATCCGTATAGTAAAATTCCCTCTACAATAGAACCGAAGATCCTTCTTTTATTCTCCCTGGATATACTGGTCTTCCAAAGGATGGAGTGAAGCATTCTTACAGCTTTCTTGGCCTGCCCGCTTCTTGCCCTCACTTCCGCACTTCATCATCCCTCTTCATCTAGAATCGAGCCCAAATATTTGAAAGCTTTCACTTTTTTTATTTTGTACCCATCCACTTCCAAATCTTCTTGTACATTTCCTCCGATCACCATGTACTCCGTTTTTAGAAAATTTATTTTCATGCCCCATTGTTCATATTGGCTTTTCAGTCTCCTTAACATAAATTCCAGATCCTATCTGTCCTGGGCAATCACCACTTGATCGTCTGCAAAATGTAGGGTGCTAAGGCACTCATTGTGCATTGGTAAGCCCATTCCTTGACATCTTCCATCCAGTCCTGCAGGAGTCTCTCTAAATAGATTTTAAAAAGAGATGGGGCCAGACAGCAACCCTGTTTTAATCCCTTTGATGCTAGGAATGGTTTGGATAGTCCTCCACCTTGTTTGATCTGATACATATTCCCCTCGTGCATTTTTTGAATTGCCTGAATTAGGCCAATTTCAATACCAGCTTCTTTAAGGGCTTTCCACACCATAGACCTAGGCACATTGTCATAGACTTTCTCCAAGTCGATGTAAGCCAAATGCAGTTCTTTATTTCGCGCTTTACATTTTTCCACAATTCGCCTCATGACAAAAATATTGTCGATAGATGAACGGCCCGCGGTAAAGCCGCTCTGTTCTTTTGGGGTGCTATAATTTTCTTCCAATTTATTCCTTAATATTCTACCAAAGACTCTTGAAATAGATCTCTGCACACATATTCCTCTATAATTTTCACAGAGGCTTTTATTTCCTTTCTTGTAAATTGAAGAAATATATACCAATTTCAGGTCATTTGGTATGGTATCTCCCTTCAATATCGAGTTTAACAAATCCTACAAGGCCGATACTATCATTTGGCCTCCCTCCTTCAAAAGTTTCATTGGGATATCTCCTGGGCCGGGGGCTTTACGATTTTTGGATTGCTTTAAAGCTTTACGCACTTCTTCCTCAATCCTCAATTCCGGCTCACTCTCATACTCTTCCTTACTTTCCGTAAATGCATCTCTATCCTCTGTATATAAACTTTTATAGTACTCCATCCATTTCTCTTGTTCTATAACCTGTACCACATTCCCTGATTTCCTATTATTTCTCATTTCTTTCAGCACTCGCCATGCCTCTCGAGACTTATTAAAGCCCAGACAACCATCAATTTTGTTGCACGTTCTCTCCCAGTATTCATTTTTAACCTCACACTCACTTTTCTTTTAACCAATCCATTAAGCTTTCTGTAAGTGGAACGGTCCTCGTCACTTTTGGTATTTAACCACTTTAAATATGCATCCTTCTTTTGTTGAACCAGCTCTCCCACTTCATCCTTCCACCAGTCCTTTTTTATTCGGCCTACTTCCACTTCCCCTAGAGCCTCCTTGGCAGCTTGTTGGATACTATACTTTAGGTGATCATATTTCTCTCCTGCATTTTTCCGCTTTGATAGGTCCAGTTTTTCAGGCAACCTTGCCCCATATAAGTGCCTCACGCTCTCATCTCCCAGCAGCGACAATTTTTATATCTGGGACAGATTACTTTTTGAGGTAGTGCGGTAGCGTCCGGCTTTACTATGGACATAGGAAAAAGTACTTTTGCCTCCAGAAGATAATGATCGGTTCCGCATTCTGGACCTCTAAAAACTCTTACATCTTCTACTCTCAATGTACTTTTCTGCTTTGTAATAAAATAGTCAATAATAGATTTCAAACTTTTCCCGGCATGATACCAAGTGAACTTATGCATCTCCTTATGCTTAAAAAAAGAGTTTTGTATTTTAAGATCAAATTCCTCACACAATTCTTCTAGGCGTTCTCCACTATTATTTTTAACACTTTCCCCATACCTTCCAATAATCTCTTATCATTTCTCTGACCTACCCACGCGTTTAAGTCGCCTAAGATGACAATTTCCTCTCTGGAAGTTGTCTCATCCAGCACGCCCTTAAGCTGATCATAGAAAACGTCCTTTACAGTCGTTATGGCGTCTTCATTTGGCGCATATACTCCCACAATTCCCAGTTTTTTCCCATATATCTCCATCACCATCTTTATAATCCTCTCATTTACCTCCGTCCAGCTTTTAATCCAATTTCGAAACCGCTTTTTAATTAACATTGAGACTCCTGCAGCGGCTGTCTCTCCCTTCTCCACTCCCAACCAGATATGAACATATTCTCCCCAAAACTCTTGACCTTTCCCTTCTTCTTGGTCTCTGTTAAGACCAGCACGTCTAATTTTCTCATGGAGAACTCCCTCTCTATCTCCTTCCTCTTATTAAATAAACTTCTAATATTCCATGTTCCAAAGCGAATTATCCTTTTCCGTTTGCGAAGTCGTTTACCATTCAAACATCCAGCTTTCTTTTCCTGACTTTTTGGAGCAGATAAATTTTTCTGTAAGTAGGGAGCTGGCCTGCTGTACAACCCCCAACCTGGAGGACCAGGGGTGCAATTTCGGGGTCACTTCCCCCGGGTGGGTTGCCTTCTCCCCGGCTCGTAGAGTCCCACCCCCCTGTTCATATTTAACTCTAATACTGAATGAATAAAATAATGAAAATAGTCAGAAATATGATAAAACAACAAAACAAAACTAGGTTATAGAATAAATATGTAAAAAGGAAAACTCAACAAAGGCAAAATCAACAAAACTAAAGTTTCAAAAGATCCAACGATATATAGAAAACAAAAACTATAAAATACTAATATTACATAACCACACTAAAAATAGGAATAAAATTAAGAGTACAATAAGAATAAAAATTAGAACAACAATAATAATTAAAATAGGAATAAGAATCCATAAAAATAACATAAGAACAAAAATAAGAATAAAAATATGAATAAAGATAAGAATAAAAATTAGAACAAAAATAAGATAAGAACAAAAATAAGAACAAATAAGCCCCCCCCCCCCACAGCGATTTTATTTAAGTGGCGGCGCTAACTCGCCACTATCACACTTCATCACCAGGTTATGAGGTACTTTATAGAACTGCCCGCGTCACCAGACAGCCCACCTCCCCTCCGACGTGCCTCCCCTTGTCCGCGACTGCTTATTCGTCAGGCAAGCCTGCTTATTTCGCAGCTAACCATCATATCTGGTGGCCTTTCCACTATCCGCAACTTGTGGACACGCCTGGTAGCATGGGGATGCATCAGGGAACAGCATAGTTAAAAAACGAAAAATCGCAGAAAGTTCAAACTTGATATTCCGTTTGGGTTCACCATGGGATCCGAAGTAAGTTATCTGTCAAAATTCCTCAACTAAAAGCACCACTTTACTGAATTACTTTTGCAATTTTCTCAAAAACGGCTCCAACGATTTTATTTAAAGTAGGTATATCAAATTAATTAACTAGGTATTTCAAATTGAAATTTGACAGAAATATTTTAATTGTTACGGTGTTTTCAAATTCCGTCCGTCAAATTCTGACTATGACATATTCATTGATAGAATGGATAAGATATGTAATTATATCAGTAATTTCATAAAAAGGGCTCTGATATTGGGTGATTTTAACATCAACTTTTGAACTAGTTATAAGTAGTATCTGATTTTAGAAATTTATGTAATAGCCACGGGTTTGTTATAACAATTAGTGAACATACTAGGCTTAATTCTTGTTTAGACAATATAATAGTAAATTTTAGTTTAGAAGAAAGCAATGTGGGAGTGATAAACCACCATGTAAGCGATCATCTTGGCCAATATATCAGCCTAGCTGAGCATCTGAAAGTTAATGATCAGTTGAAAAATGGATAAGATTGATGAAAGAAGAACACTTTAATATATTCACTGTTCTACTAAGTCAGATTAACTCGGATTTAGTATTGTACAGGTATTACAAATGAAGAACTCAATATATTTCTATCCAAATTAATTAACTGTTACACTTACAGTTTTCCCAAAGTAAAGCGTTATATAAGGAAAAAAATAGTCGAAGAATGTATGGTATACGGAAGAATTAAAGAAACAGAGGGATGCACTAGATCTGTTATTTGAGCTGAGTAAAACTGTGAGTACGAAGACCATACTAACAGATACCGTAAATTAAAAAAATTATAGAGGGAAAATCTGAAAAAAGCCAAAAAAAACAATAATGGGGAGTTCCTGACAAAGCCAGAAAACAAGAACAAAGCGGCATGGAAACTGATTGGAGGAGATAAGAAATTATGTGAGGTTGATACTACGGTAAGTGCAAAAATTTTAATACTCACTTTGTGAAGCTGCTACAAGTCTCTTCTTTAATGCAGGGTGGAAGCTCGTCTAATAATGCATCACATCAGGATTGGGCTCAAAAATAGAATTAAAATTGTAAGAAGTCAGTGAAGACAGTGGGTGAAAGGAATGAAAGGAAAGAAGAGTGAAGATCACTTTGGTCTTTCTAATTTCTTTATTAAGAAAGCAATACACCTATATATTACACTACCCACTAATTTTATAAACCGTTTTATAGCAGATGGTTGCTTTCCTACAGTGTTGAAGATAGCGAAGGTGGTTCCTGTACACAAAAAGGGTAATTTGAATGATCCCAACAACTACCGTCCAGTGGCTTTGGTACCAATCTTATCCAAGGTAATAGAAAAAGTGGTGGCTTGTCAGTTGTTAGCATACCTGGAAGAAAATAATTTAATTGTTAATACACAATTCGGCTACAGAGAAGGCTATGATGTTGTTGATGCAGTTTGTAAACTTGTAGAAGAAATAATGGAGGCCTATGAAAATAAAGAAAAATGTATAGTGAGTTTTTGTGACTTGAGTAAGGCTTTTGATATGGTTAACCACGGAATATTTCTTTCAAAATTCAAAAAGTACGGAATTAGGGGTCACAATAATTGAAATAAAGAATAAAAAAAAAAAAAGAAACATACAAAGATCTACAACTTTTATTTGAAACATTTTTCTGGAAAAATGCATTTAAAGGCACTTTTGTGAGAGGAGTGGGGTTAGGTTGTCCTCTATAGTGCTATTTCAGTTTATTACAAAATTCTATCATCTAAATAATATTAATTAGAATTAAATATGCTGTTGATATTCCGAGTTTCAAGAAAATCAGATTGCCGGAAGTGCGTTTTTACTGAAAAGTATTACTTTCTCTTACTCCTAAATTGTAGTTTGTTGTAGGGGATTATTGCACTGCGACCTGAAAGATCTATTGTGCCCTCCGGAGCCTTCTCAGTGCACTGCCGGCCTCCAAGCAGTGTTCTCTACCTACAGACAACACTGCCAATCACTGGACACAGTGAGTTGGAGAGGCTCCTAGGAAGGGCAGCATGCTGGATTGAACCTGGGACCTCCGCGTTGCTAGTCCAGCACACTACCGCTGAGCTAATCATTCCTTCTCCCATGGCTTAGGCCAATTAACTAGTGTCGGAGAACCTAGTTTGTGTACCGTGTTTGTCCGTGTCTCCTGTATAGAGTCTAATAATGCATCACATCAGGATTGGGCTCAAAAATAGAATTAAAATTGTAAGAAGTCAGTGAAGACAGTGGGTGAAAGGAATGAAAGGAAAGAAGAGTGAAGATCACTTTGGTCTTTCTAATTTCTTTATTAAGAAAGCAATACACCTATATATTACACTACCCACTAATTTTATAAACCGTTTTATAGCAGATGGTTGCTTTCCTACAGTGTTGAAGATAGCGAAGGTGGTTCCTGTACACAAAAAGGGTAATTTGAAGGTTTAAGTGTATTGTATACTGTTCTGACGAAGTGCATGGAGTACTGAGCTGTGGTTAATGTTAGTAAGAGGAATGCCCGCAAGGGGTACTGTTGCATGCAGTTACGTGGGGAGCAGCGACTCCGGGGTTACCACAGCTCAGTACTCCATGTACTTCGTCAGAACAGTACACAATACACTTAAACTACATACACTCCACACTTTACAGACAAGGACAAACACAGTACACTAACCAGGGTTCCGTACCTAGTTAATTGGCGTAAGGCAAGTGAGAAGGAAGGGATTAGCTCAGTGGTAGCACGCTGGACTAGCAACGCGCAGGTCCCGGGTTAGAGTCCAGCATGCTGCCCTTAGATTTTCTTTTCTAAGAGCCTCTACAACTCACTGTACGGTGATGAGCAGTGTTGTCTGTGGCTAGGGAACACTGTTTGGAGACCGGCAGTGCACTGAGAAGGCACCGGGTGCACAATCGATCTTTCAGGTCGCAGTGCGATAAACCCCTACAACAATCTACATCCAATAAGAGGAAGGATTGTAATCGTGTCAAATTTTTGATATCGAGTTTTTACCGGTTTTTCAATGCTCCGCTATTTTTATAAAATGGCTCAACGATTTTCTTTAAACTAAGTATATGACTTCATATATAAAGAGCTACAACCTTTATTTGAAACATTTCTCCGAGTAAACTCATTTAAGCCCGCTTTTGGGGGAGGGGCAGGGTTATGTTTGCCTCTAAAGTGCTCTCTTAGTTGATTATACAATTCTACCATCTAGACAAAATTAATTAGAAATAATTAGATTATCAAAATTCCGAGTTTCAAGAAAATTAATCAACCGGAATTGTGTTTTTACTGAGCAGTTTTGTTATTTTCTCCGTAAAAACACCGACGAATTTCACTAAATTTGGTCTACTAACTATAAAGTTTGTCAATTACATTTTGAAAACTGGACCAAGAGAAAGTTGAGTGAGTGTTTCACACCAGATTTTTGTTGTTGTATAATTGTTCACTATTTACTGACAAACCGCTATGAAGATGTTCCTTAAACTTCAAATGCACAGCATATAAATAAACCTATCATAATTATTTTAAAATATTTATGGTAAAAATCGATATTTGGGGGGGGGGGGGTATAGTGAATCTGTGAAATAGGCTGTAATTGAAAAATGGCGTCACAAATTTCGCAATAACGTGGCATACAATGTAGCTACAGTCAGCTATTTGGCCCTTTGTCAACCAACAGGTACAACCCAAGCGCATGCACAAAAACTAATAATGCTGTGGTCAACTAAACGTTTAATGAAAATTAGAATTATAATAATGCAGCAATAGAAAGTCTTGTGAGTGTTGTAGGATTCCTCCTGTCGGATTTTTATTTTCAAATAAATAATGAAAAAAAAAAACATCTCATTGAAACACACTTTTTTTTCTAATAGAAAGACCAGCAAACGACTGTTAAGCCTTCGCTAGCTGATGTAAAGTACGTTAGAGCTGTAATTAGCGAGAGGAGATATTTATCCGTCAAAAAATTTACGTTATTGTAAAGTTGGACTTTAAATTAGAATGGCGGGCAGAGAGGTATGGAAGAATGGGTGTTTAGTAAATCCAGGCACGTTCACAAAATAATATTACATATAAGTGTAATATGTTAGATTTAGGTAGCCGCGCCAGACTGTAGTCGTTCTGCCGCCACAATCAACTATACACTGCATACTGTAGAGTGCGTTCACAACCATATTTATATAACAATTTAATGGAATGGAATAACTACATGGCGTACTTACCGCACAATCACGCATACATATCTTTTCTCGGCAAATAATATCTAGTATATTTACATTTATCTACCCCAAGCTGCCGTATATTTATCTACAACTAGCGCTATCAATATCGTATATTATTAGATCGGGTTAATTATTGCAGATAGTGTTCAAGAGAGAGAATCTGAGAGGGAGGGAGATTAGCATCAAATCCCACAGAGTGTTCTGTTGCTAGTTCACACTGTATAATATTTCCTTACATGCACCACACTTAATAAAATAAAATACAATTTTTCTTCCATTTTCATTAGATTTTTACTTTCACTAATCGGGGGAGTTCTGCGCTTATTGTGACGTGTGTATATTGCTCTGTGTTGAATTCATTTTTTTTTTAAGTTAAAGTTGATGTATTGACTTTAACTTTCACAGTAGATCATTTAAAATATTAAGTTCAACAGCGTAGAATTTTACTCTCAACTAAATGGTAGTTATTGAGTTATACATTAATTAACTTTTGTATTAATAGTAATATGAATTTAGTTTGTTTCAGTGGATAAGTGGGGATAGTGTACTGACGGCATAGTGGGGATTACCACTATCTTTCCTGAGCTGGTCGTTGATGAACTTTGGTATTGTACTTACTACTTGTATTTAATTCTTTCATTTAATACTTTCATCATAAACATTTCTATTAAAATATATATTTTATTTGAAAATTATTATGTCTACGCAAGTAACTAATGTAATAGCACCCATCCACAGCAAAGAGAATGCAACCACAGCAGAGAGAAGAGAGGCCCTCTCTGGTTAATAGAGACTACTCTCTGAATTAGGCAGGCTAGAGTGGGAGAACCTGTGTGTTTAAGTGGGAACCCATCTAAAGGGATCTATCATATACAACCCTACAACTGTACACCAGTCGTCGCATCGTGTCATATCTCTACTCTCACCATTCATTCTATCATTTTCATTATAAAGTCTAGTGCAGTTAGTGTAAACTTAGCTACATTATAGTGTTTCAAGCATATCTCGTTCCATTTATCAAGAGGAAATAGGTTTGATTCCAATGAAACGAGATATTGGCTGGGGACAAAAAATATAATGTAGCTAGTTTACACTAACTGAAAATGGACTTTATATGAAAATGATAGAATGAATGGTGAGAGTAGAAGGAATTGACACCCGAGGCGGACCGGGGATGGGTGTACACGTTGTCTTGGTTATATATGACCCTTTACATGGATTCCCAACTTAACAACAACAAGGGTTCTCCCACTCTAGCCTGCCTAGTCAGAGAGAGTTAAGTTTCTGTTAACCAGAGAGGGCCTCTCTTCTCTCTGCTGTGGTTGCATTCTCTTTGCTGTGGATGGGTGCTATTACACTAATGAGCAGCTTTCTGCATTAGTAGAAAAAATGAGTTTAAATCTTCAAGAAGAAATACGTAAGAATTCTGTTAAAATTAAATTGTTTAAAGAACAGATAAAAGAAACTAGAAAACATGCTCTAGAAGTAGAACATGTTCAAATGGATATAGTTAAGTAATTAACCGAGCACGGGACACAAATTAAAAAATTAAACGATTTCTACTTTAGAAATAATATCATTATATTTAATATAGAAGAATTTCCAGAAGAAACTAAGTTTAAATCAATACAACGCATCATAGACGTGTTTTCTACTAAGATGGAAGTTATTCTGGCTCCACAAGATATCGACAATATATTACGACGGTAAAAACTATGGTAGAAGACCAGTGTTAGTCAAGCTGCATTCCTTCTGGCAAAAAATAACTATACTTAAATCTGCAAATAAACTTATAGGTACTAACATTGTTGTTTCAAACGAAAAATCCGAAGAAATAAGAACTATTAGAAGAAAACTGGATACCGTATTTAAGAGAAGCCCGTAAAAAAAACAATGTAACATTCTTGAGATATAATAAATTGATTATTGATAAAATGGGTATACTTTAGACGATTGTATGAAAGGCCTACACAAGTGTACAGATAAGCAAGCATCGAATTTATTCGCAATTACTAATAAACCAGAAGGGACAAACGATTGAGTTTATGTAGAGATTTGATTTTATATCTGAAGAGGGATTTATATCAGATCATCCAACAGACAGTTTATAGCGATTGGAATACCATAGTATTACCAGGTAACGGAATTATGAATTAGACGTTTCTAACTTTGATTCATTAAAAATTTGCTTCTGGGATTTAGATGTTTGGTAGATCAGCCAATCAGATGCCGCCATCACCTCACCAGCCAGGACACTTTCCTCCTCTGCATTCTTCTGTTGTAAATCCTAATCTGTCATCCGCAAGTGTGCTCGCGGGACCTCAGCCACCTCCTATTCCTTCCGCCTTCCTTCTGGAATTTAGATGGTTTTCAAACACTCAATAACCTAGACAACAAAGAAATAGATATTATGTATCCCGTGCTGGTCCGGAGTAAGAATAAAACCTACAATTTATAGGTGACCAAACGTATGGCTGCGTGTCGTAGAAGGCGACTAAAAGAAGGGACAACCCACCCATTAGTCCTCTCCTCGATCCCTTATCCTTTCCTTAGTCTTCCTTTCTTTATACTTTTATCCATTGGGCGGACAGAGCTCAGTAGCCGTGGCTAAGGCAATCTGTCTAGGGGTAGGGCAGCCTGATAACAAAGCCCCTAGTCCTGCAGGTTGTGGGTTTAACGGCGGGTTAGTTACCCTCCCTTGTAAAAAAAAATATCGGCTACGTTTCCGAAGATAATGAAGAAACTGCTCGAAAGCTATGAAGCTGATGGCTTCAAAATGAATTTCGATAAATCCGACTACTTGGTTGTAGGATGAGAGGGTCTGATTGTGAACTCACAGGTCATTATTCATTCTGTTGGAAAGTATTCTCACATATGTTGGGGAGAGCTGGACACTTAGCGAACTTCTCAGACAAAAATAAATGCAATTGAGATGGACGGTCTGAGACAGTTTGAGGATCTCTCTTCTCCATAGGAGAAGGACTTAGATATCCGTGCGGATATGGAAGCACAGAAGTCCGCAATTGACCGATTAGAAATGCGGTCTCTACAGTGGTACGGCCATGATCAGGGAATGGGGCAGGAAAGGTGGCCAAAGAAAGTGTTTTTATGGTCCCCTCCTGAAAGAAGAAAAAGAAGCCGCCCTAGAATGACATGGAAAGGACGCATAGTTCGAGCAATCGATGCTCGCGGCCTGACGGAAGAAGACTGGGAACCGCCTTACATGGTCTTTGGGGATCAAATGTAACCACGGAATCCGTGGAAATACATAATAAAAAAAAATGTACTTTTATTATAATTTGTTAGGTAGAAAATTGGCTTAAAAACATCAGCTGATTGCTTTATTACAAACAAGACGCGAAGTTTTTTAATGCAGATTTAAATTTAAATTTTCTCAAAAATACGTAGCCTTTTTTTGCCTAATTTTATTCAAACGGATAATTTTAAATGTCCCTCTCTTGATTTGAAACAGTGATCTGAATGTTAGTTCTTCTGTGACTTTATTTTAAAACATTTTATTTTACAGTTTATATAACATATATTAAGTGGCTTAATTTTTAATTCTAATTCGTGCTATAAGTTTGTGGACTTCAAAAACTATTAAACTACTCATTGATTTAGAGAAATGAAAAGGAAAACTGTAAGTAGTATTATAAAACTTGACAGTGTAAGTAGTAATTAGTAATTGTATATAATAATAATTGTAAATAATATTTCTGTATTTATAGTGTACATAGGGACTTAAAATACTAACTCTTTATTTATTTATTTTCCTCTGTAATGAGTGAAACTAGCGATATCTGCACAGACAATGCGTCTATTTCGTCGGTAACTCTAAAAAAGAGGACCTTCTGGCAACTCGCCTAAACAAAATAAAAAAGTCAAAGACATCACCTAGCACCAAAACCTCTGTCAAGCAGCAAGGGAACAAAAGCTCACAATCTCCCAAAGAACAAACACCTCTCAGTCCAACTGTTTTTCGTCAACCACCATGACAATCACAAAGAAACCAGTAGCGACCGTGACAGCCCCACTGGGAGTCCTATAAAATAATCAATTTGCTCCTCTTGCTGATTAAGAAAATATGGAGGCCACAACGTCCACCACCCCAGTACGTGTCCACAAACCAGTGACACTTACAGACGCTTTATCAGATACCTCAAGGAGAATAACCCCGATTATCATACTTTCCAACTAGAAGAAGACAAGGCCTACAGGTTAGTCATTCGACAACTTCATCAAAGTGTGCCCGCCGAGCTCATCAAGGAAGAACTCACAGAGCTCGGTCACACGGTGCAAACCGTTCCTCCGGTGATACATCCAGTCACCAAACAAACTCTGCCACTCTTTTTTGTTGATCTCGAACCTCGACCAAATAACAAAGATATTTTCTATATCGAAACCCTTTTTTACTCAAAAATTAAAGTTGAGGAACCACATAAGCAACGTGTTGTCAGGAGTATGGTTACACGAAAAGCTACTGTCAGCACAGACCAAGATGCGTAAAATGTGCAAGGGAACACTTCACTCAAGAGTGCGGTAAGTTGCCTAACACTCCAGCTAGGTATGCACTCTGCAACGGCAAGCTACAAAGCATTCTCATCCTGTGTCTAGCTACAAAGGTTGCATAATTTACAGAGAGTTACAACGAACTCGAAGACACCCTCCTGTATATGAGCACCCCTCAGCCCATCGGAGAACACAACAGCCTGCCAATCAGATGCCGCCATCACCTCACCAGTTAGGATACTTTCCTCCTCTGCATTCTTCTGCTGTAAATCCCAATCTGTCATACGCAAGTGTGCTCGCGGGACCTCAGCCGCCTCCTATTCCTCCTCAAGTTTCTACTCCCTCTGCCACAGGAGACATCAACACACTTCTTGGTACCTTCTTATCTGATTTTAAATCGCTCATCGCACCTCTGATATCCCTGCTCACAACCGTGATTTCCAGACTCCTTCCCAATCAAGCACCATAAGGACTCTTACCCAACTTTCTCAACAACTCAGTCCTACTTACTTCCCTATCCTCTGGAAATTCTCTTTAAAAAGAATGATAGCTAAACCAAATAAACCTACACATTTCCCTAGCTCATACTACAAATCAGCCTCCTACCCCATCCTAGGAGAAATTCTTGAAAAACTTTTACTACTCCGCCTCCAAACTGAAATAGCACCACTAAATGTCATTCCTGAACACCAATTCGATTTTCGGAGTTGCCACTCGACTGTTCATCAAATGCATCGCGTTGTGGATACAATCGCTACTACTCTGGAACTGAAGCAGTATTGTCCAGGAGTCTTCTTGGACATATCTCAAGCTTTTGAGCTAGTATGGTATATGGTATTACTTTACAAGCTCAAGGGCATCCTATCTCCTACTTATTATCTGATACTTAAATCTTATCTCACCTATCGTTTCTTCCAAGTCATTCAAAGTTCATCATCATCTGTTATTTATCCAGTTCTAGCAGGAGTTCCTCAAGGGAGCATTCTTTCACCTCTACTATATACTATCTTTACAGCTGACTTACCAACTCATCCAGATACAATTACTTTTACATTTGCCGACGATACTGCAATTCTTTCTCCTCATCTGGATCCCGTCATGGCAACTCGTGCTCTACAATCTCATCTTCATATTCTTGAACCTTGGCTCCGCCAGTGTAGGATCAAAGCAAACGAACTTAAATCCAAATTCACAGTATTCACCTTAAACAAAAAAACTCTTCCTCCTCTTTACTTAAACAATATTATTCTTCCCATTGCGAACCAAGTACGATATCTCGGATTATTTCTTTACAAACGCTAACATGGAACCCACAAACCTAACTGAAACGAACTGACTGCAACTTAAGGTATAAAATGCTGAAAAGACTACTTGACAAACGTTCAAAACTGACTTTAACAAACAAGAAAATGCTGTACACTGCTCTTTTAGCCCCTATTTGGACATATGGCATAGAACTCTACGGCAAACTAACGGCTTCCATCACTGGATGGTCGTCGTTCCTATCTCTCAAGCAACATGTACTTTTGCTTGTTTTACATTGTATACAGTTGCAAAATAAATTAATAAATAAATAAAAAAAAAAAAAAAAAGGAAATTGGCTTATCACAGTTGATATAAAATTGCCCAGTTTTTTGAAACAGTATAATATTTTTGTATCGAAAGCAAAGAATATTTAGAGAAAATTCAAGAGGCCGGGCTAGTGGCGGATTAATTATTTTAGTTCAGAATTATATAAATAAGGTACAAGTAATTGAATTTAATGAATTATATGCAATTATTGAATTTTCTCTAAATGCTGAAACTTTTATTATTATGTAATGTCTACTGGCCACCCTCTGCAGATATTGACTTGTGCACTGAGATACTTGATCGATTATATTTAATTTGGAGACAAGTAGCTCTCAATCTGTTCATAGAATTATTGGGCGAAATTTCAACTGTAGAATTGGGAACTAACTGTATTGAAATTGACTTTCTTGAAGATTTAGTTTGAATTGGAAGAGATGCGTATTATACAAGAAAATAAACCATAAAGGCAGAATGCGTGTAGAGATTATGGAGTCTCGAGTTAAGTTAGCCTGTAATGGCAGAAGCTATTCTGATACCCCAAATTTTACTTATGTTTCTACTAACGGTAATAATAGGGAAGGGATTAGCTCAGTGGTAGCGCGCTGGACTAGCAATGCGGCGGTCCCGGGTTCGAGTCCAGCAGCTGCCCTTAGATTTTTTTCTTCCTAGGAACCTCTTCCATCTCACTATCCGGTGATGGGCAGTGCTGTCTGCATCGAGAGAACACTGTCCGCAGGCCAGCAGGGCCTGAGAAGGCTCCAAACTTTGCTATATGGGCTCAGAAGGGCTTTGAATAGCATAGAGCTTGTTCCCTCCCCGCAGAAATAAAAAAAACTAGGAGTAAGAGAAAGTAAAAAACGGTAATAGTATTATCGATTTACTATGGACGGCTATGTTAGCTTTAAATATTATTCGTGATTTTAAAGTAATCAATCTAACCGAGCAATCAAATCTTTGATTGAACTATTCTTAAATGTAAATAATAATAGTTTTAAATTTAATAATTAAAAAGCATATACAATTAACGAGTACATTAGATGGGACATTAACAAATTAACTTTATTTCAGAGCAATTTATGTGGCAATAATATTTATTTTAATAGTACAAATGTAGAAGAACTGAATGATAACTTTTTAATAGGAATTTATAAATCAGTAATTAACAGTGGTATATTATAAAAACACGAATTTATAAAAATAGTCTTAGACAAAATAGTAAACCTTGGTTTTATTCGGATCTTAGAAACATGAAACGACAAGTTAGATGCTCTTATGAGGCATACAGAAAAGATGTAAACAATTCCGATCTGCTCAAAAACTATTTACTACTGAAAAATCATTACAAAACTGCTTTAATTAAAGAAAAAATAATTACACATTAGAAATAATGAGTAAATTTGCAAATGTTAGCAATAGCAAAGAATTGTGGAGCACGGTTAAACTCCATAACGGGAAGCCTATACAATCTGACAACAACAAAAATTAAAATTTGGCTCGGTATTTTAAAACTCTGTATCCACCAAGAGATAATTTATTTAAATTATTCATTTCATTCTGTTTACCACCCGCTTTTAGATCGAAACTTTGAATTAGGGGAATTGCAAACAATAATAAAACAGTCTAAGAATAACAAATCGCCTGGACTAGATGAAATTCCGAAGGAAATATTCAAAAATTTAACACTAGAATGGGAACACTATTTGCTAAATATGTTTAATGCCGTCTTAGAAAGTGAACAAATTCCTAAAAAATGGGCTAAAATTCAGTTACATTTGCTGTTTAAAAAAAAGGTGACATTTCTAATCCCGAGAACTACAGGGGCATAGGTTTGATAAACTGTATTTGAAAATTGTTTACCAGAATTTATCAAAGAAAATAATGCAATGGGCAGAAGAAAATGAAATATTCTCTGAGGAGCAGGCTGGTTTTAGACAAAATTGCAATTGCCTTGTTCACATATTTACGCTCGCTTCAATGATTAGAATCCACACTAGACTTAAAAAAAGTTATTTTATCGGTATATTCGTGGACTTTAAAAAGACAGTCGATTCCATTAATCAGGAAAAGCTACGGAATAAGCTATATTATATGGGGTTAAGTAGCAAAATAATAAGAATTTTGAGAAATTTGTACCGCAATATGGGAATGTTTTTAGAAAACAAGTACCATGCAGAAGAAATCGAAATC
This sequence comes from Triatoma infestans, assembly GCA_011037195.1. Classification (NCBI taxonomy): domain Eukaryota; kingdom Metazoa; phylum Arthropoda; class Insecta; order Hemiptera; family Reduviidae; genus Triatoma; species Triatoma infestans. The sequence goes on from JAAEAF010000796.1 coordinate 25,101, forward strand.
ACTAAATAGGTATTACAAGGCGATTGTTTAAAACCGTTGTTATTTATTCTATTCATCAACGATATAATCGAGTATTGACTAGCATAACTCTAAGGGCTTGAGTGTAAGTAGTGGAAAGGAAGTAGTCATGTTCCCATTCGTCGATGATGTTGTGCTGCTTAGTGATCTTGGAGTGCAAGTTGTTAGCAAGTTGAAAATACATCAAAATTACTATAAAAACAATTCGATTACTTTCAACCCAATAAAAACAAAAGTGATACCATATAGTAACGCTACAGAACTAAACATATAAAAGACCATTATTGGCAAGGGAACCCATGAAACACGATAAACAGTATATATACTTAGGAGTCCCTTTTACTGCAAATTGCAAATTTAAACGTTCAGAACAATATTTTTTAGATAAAGCGATGCCTTAGGTTGCCAAAATTGTCAGCATTTCATGTAGAAGTAAATGTAATAGCTGGGATGCGAAGTTAAGACAGTTTGATGCGATAATTTCTGCTACACTTCTTTATCAGAATTTTGGACCCCGCAGTATTTGCACACTGCGGAAAGAGGGCAGATGAGATTCTTCAAAGAGCTCTTTGTTGGCCTAAAAACACTCCTGACTACATGATCCGATTGGAAACTGGTAGGGTCTTTTAAATAAAATGTTGTCATATTGGTTTCGAGTTCTGATGATGGTGCAAACAGACTTCCAAAACTATGCTTTAATAGGCTTATGTAACTAGACAGATTAAAGAATAGAGGAGCAGAAAGGAATTGGGTCAGTCAGCTGCGGAGATGGTTAACTGTAATTGGGGAGCCTGAAATCGCTGATGTAACTGACATAAATATAGATAAACAAAATATTCCGAGTTTAATAGATATGTGGACAAACAAAGTGACTTTCATTGGACATAACAAAGGGCAATAAACTTAAGTTACAGTTCAATCTATAGACATATAAGTGGGCTAAGTGCGACAGAAGATTACCTGAGAGGCGATAGTGCGATAGATAGGATTAGGGTGAAAAGCCAGCAATGAGTATCTAGCGATAAAGTCCAAAAGGGAGGCGACAGTGATCCAAAAGTGGAGGCTGCCATCATATTGATACTTCGTCTATCTGGATTATCTGCAACTCAGGAAAGATAAAACTCTGGAGCAGCTGCTGATGCAGTGAACAATTTGACAACATTACTTGTCAGAAATTATTGTCAGCAAAACCAATTTAAGCTAACTTCTAATTATACCTAATAAAAACCATCTAGATAAAATATATTTTTTTATTTCAGAAATCCTAAAGTTAAGATTATTTTGCCTTGAGGAATAGTTTGTCTGTAAATAAATAAAATGTTTGAAAAAGATTTATTTAATGCAAGACAATAATAATTACCAACAATTATATAGTAAGGATAATAATTATAAATAAGTAGTGTAATAAATAATTTTCTAATTTTTTCATACTTATTTTATTTTTTACTTCTTTTTATTAATCATTAATAATTAAAATTGATGAACATTAGGAATAATTGTTTTATTTTAATTATGTATCTATAGAGGAAGAAACTACTATTTAGTTTATAATAAAATAGCATATATATATATATATACATA